>CM065658.1:10874693-10885348 GCA_033220385.1 Triplophysa yarkandensis | reverse complement strand
TGATGTTGTGTTGTAGATTATAATTACACACAATCACACATATATTATTTGCAGAAAGAAAAGTACACACACACACACACACACACAGTTTGATGAGACTCTTGACAGGTTGATTACAGTGTTCTGATGCAGTGCTGCAACTGTGTGTGTGTGTGTGTGTGTGTGTGTGTTTGATGTATTTGTGTGTGCATGCGTGTATGTGTGTTCGGTTTGTGTTTGGTGTGTTTGTGTGTGTGTTTGTGCATTCGTGTGTGTTTGTGTGTACATGTGTTTGTGTGTCAAGGTCACTGATCGGTCATGAAACAACATTACACATGTTGATGACATCATCAGTTCTCTCTCAAGTGTCCTCAGGTTTCACCTGCAGCTTCTGGAGTCTGTGGGTTCATATTTCCACTGTGTGTGTGTGTGTGTGTGTGTGTGTGTGTGTGTGTGTGTGTGTGTGTGTGTGTGTGTGTGTGTGTGTGTGTGTGTTGGGATTAATGATGTTTATTTGCATTCTAATGAATAGATTGTGTGTTTGGTTAATTAGTGAAGCCCGGTTTAATTATTGTGTTGTATTCAGAGCAGAACAGAAGATCTGTGTTAGACTCCACATGACTTCTGTCCAAACTCTCTTTAAACTAAACTTGATTCATTATTCAGATGAACTACACAGCCTGGGAATCTAAATCAATCTGCTGAGCGATTCATTCAAGGACTTTGATTCTTTTCAAGAGCGTTCATTTGTCATGATTCTCACAGTGATTCATTCTTACAGTGATTCATTCTGACAGTGATTCATTCTTACAGTGATTCATTCTGACAGTGATTCATTCTCACAGTGATTCATTCTCACAGTGATTCATTCTTACAGTGATTCATTCTCACAGTGATTCATTCTTACAGTGATTCATTCTGACAGTGATTCATTCTGACAGTGATTCATCCTTACAGTGATTCATTCTGACAGTGATTCATCCTTACAGTGATTCTTTATTTGATGATTCATTCTGACAGTGATTCATCCTTACAGTGATTCTTTATTTGATGATTCATTCTGACAGTGATTCATTCTGACAGTGATTCATCCTTACAGTGATTCTTTATTTGATGATTCATTCTGACAGTGATTCATTCTTACAGTGATTCATTCTTACAGTGATTCATTCTCACAGTGATTCATTCTGACAGTGATTCATCCTTACAGTGATTCTTTATTTGATGATTCATTCTCACAGTGATTCATTCTTACAGTGATTCATTCTTACAGTGATTCATTCTTACAGTGATTCATTCTGACAGTGATTCATTCTTACAGTGATTCATTCTGACAGTGATTCATTCTTACAGTGATTCATTCTGACAGTGATTCATCCTTACAGTGATTCATTCTGACAGTGATTCATCCTGACAGTGATTCATTCTTACAGTGATTCATTCTGACAGTGATTCATTCTCACAGTGATTCATTCTTACAGTGATTCATTCTGACAGTGATTCATTCTTACAGTGATTCATTCTGACAGTGATTCATCCTTACAGTGATTCATTCTGACAGTGATTCATTCTTACAGTGATTCATTCTGACAGTGATTCATTCTGACAGTGATTCATCCTTACAGTGATTCATTCTGACAGTGATTCATCCTTACAGTGATTCTTTATTTGATGATTCATTCTGACAGTGATTCATCCTTACAGTGATTCTTTATTTGATGATTCATTCTGACAGTGATTCATTCTGACAGTGATTCATCCTTACAGTGATTCTTTATGTGATGATTCATCCTTACAGTGATTCTTTATTTGATGATTCATTCTGACAGTGATTCATTCTGACAGTGATTCATTCTGACAGTGATTCTTTATTCTTGTTTTTGCAGATGGTGTTCATTCGGTGTCAGCTCAGTGTCTGCTGCAGGTCACTATCATCACAGATGAAATGCTCTCAAACAGCATCACGTTGCGATTGGCCAACACGTCACAGGACCAGTTCCTCTCGCTACTATTGGCTCAGTTCCTAGAAGGTGTGGCCCGTGTGCTCTCGGCGTCCCGTGAGGATGTGGTGGTCTTTAACGTCCAGGATGATACTGATGTCAGTGCGGGTATTTTGAACGTCAGTCTGTCGGTGGCGGTGCCGGGCGAGGGTCCGCGGGGGGCTCGAGGGGTCAGTCCGGCCCGGTTGGGTCGCAGCGGCGGGAGCGAGGTGCAGTTTTTCGGATCGGAGGAGTTACAGGAGCGCTTGTATCTGAATCGCAGCCTGTTGGCTCAGATCTCCTCGCAGGAAGTCCTGCCGTTTGATGACAACATCTGTCTGCGTGAGCCGTGTGAGAACTACATGAAGTGTGTGTCTGTGCTGAAGTTTGACAGCCTCGCACCATTTGTTGTGTCTGACACCATCCTGTTCCGCCCCATACACCCGATCGGTGGCCTGCGGTGTCGCTGTCCTCTCGGCTTCACCGGAGATTATTGCGAGACTGAGATCGACCTGTGTTACTCCAAACCCTGTGGACCGCACGGTACCTGCCGCAGTCATGAGGGAGGATTCACCTGCCACTGTCTCCATGACTACACAGGTAAGAGGGGCGGAGCCTCAGCACACAGACACAGATGTGTTTTTAGTGTCACATGTGATCAATATGAAGTGTTTTTAGTGTCACATGTGATCTATATGAAGTGTTTTTAGTGTCACGTGTGATCTATATGAAGTGTTTTTAGTGTCACATGTGATCTATATGAAGTGTTTTTAGTGTCACGTGTGATCTATATGAAGTGTTTTTAGTGTCACGTGTGATCTATATGAGGTGTTTTTAGTGTCACGTGTGATCTATATGAAGTGTTTTTAGTGTCACATGTGATCTATATGAAGTGTTTTTAGTGTCACATGTGATCTATATGAAGTGTTTTTAGTGTCACATGTGATCTATATGAAGTGTTTTTAGTGTCACGTGTGATCTATATGAAGTGTTTTTAGTGTCACGTGTGATCTATATGAAGTGTTTTTAGTGTCACATGTGATCTATATGAAGTGTTTTTAGTGTCACGTGTGATCTATATGAAGTGTTTTTAGTGTCACATGTGATCTATATGAGGTGTTTTTAGTGTCACGTGTGATCTATATGAAGTGTTTTTAGTGTCACGTGTGATCTATATGAAGTGTTTTTAGTGTCACATGTGATCTATATGAAGTGTTTTTAGTGTCACATGTGATCTATATGAAGTGTTTTTAGTGTCACGTGTGATCTATATGAAGTGTTTTTAGTGTCACGTGTGATCTATATGAAGTGTTTTTAGTGTCACGTGTGATCTATATGAAGTGTTTTTAGTGTCATGTGTGATCTATATGAAGTGTTTTTAGTGTCACATGTGATCTATATGAAGTGTTTTTAGTGTCACGTGTGATCTATATGAAGTGTTTTTAGTGTCACATGTGATCTATATGAAGTGTTTTTAGTGTCACATGTGATCTATATGAGGTGTTTTTAGTGTCACGTGTGATCTATATGAGGTGTTTTTAGTGTCACGTGTGATCTATATGAAGTGTTTTTAGTGTCACGTGTGATCTATATGAAGTGTTTTTAGTGTCACATGTGATCTATATGAAGTGTTTTTAGTGTCACATGTGATCTATATGAAGTGTTTTTAGTGTCACGTGTGATCTATATGAAGTGTTTTTAGTGTCACGTGTGATCTATATGAAGTGTTTTTAGTGTCACGTGTGATCTATATGAAGTGTTTTTAGTGTCATGTGTGATCTATATGAAGTGTTTTTAGTGTCACATGTGATCTATATGAAGTGTTTTTAGTGTCACGTGTGATCTATATGAAGTGTTTTTAGTGTCACATGTGATCTATATGAAGTGTTTTTAGTGTCACATGTGATCTATATGAGGTGTTTTTAGTGTCACGTGTGATCTATATGAGGTGTTTTTAGTGTCACGTGTGATCTATATGAAGTGTTTTTAGTGTCACATGTGATCTATATGAAGTGTTTTTAGTGTCACGTGTGATCTATATGAAGTGTTTTTAGTGTCACATGTGATCTATATGAAGTGTTTTTAGTGTCACATGTGATCTATATGAAGTGTTTTTAGTGTCACATGTGATCTATATGAAGTGTTTTTAGTGTCACATGTGATCTATATGAAGTGTTTTTAGTGTCACGTGTGATCTATATGAAGTGTTTTTAGTGTCACATGTGATCTATATGAAGTGTTTTTAGTGTCACGTGTGATCTATATGAAGTGTTTTTAGTGTCACGTGTGATCTATATGAAGTGTTTTTAGTGTCACGTGTGATCTATATGAAGTGTTTTTAGTGTCACGTGTGATCTATATGAAGTGTTTTTAGTGTCACGTGTGATCTATATGAAGTGTTTTTAGTGTCACGTGTGATCTATATGAAGTGTTTTTAGTGTCACGTGTGATCTATATGAGGTGTTTTTAGTGTCACGTGTGATCTATATGAAGTGTTTTTAGTGTCACGTGTGATCTATATGAAGTGTTTTTAGTGTCACATGTGATCTATATGAAGTGTTTTTAGTGTCACATGTGATCTATATGAAGTGTTTTTAGTGTCACATGTGATCTATATGAAGTGTTTTTAGTGTCACATGTGATCTATATGAAGTGTTTTTAGTGTCACATGTGATCTATATGAAGTGTTTTTAGTGTCACGTGTGATCTATATGAAGTGTTTTTAGTGTCACATGTGATCTATATGAAGTGTTTTTAGTGTCACGTGTGATCTATATGAAGTGTTTTTAGTGTCACGTGTGATCTATATGAAGAGTTTTTAGTGTCACATGTGATCTATATGAGGTGTTTTTAGTGTCACGTGTGATCTATATGAAGTGTTTTTAGTGTCACGTGTGATCTATATGAAGTGTTTTTAGTGTCACGTGTGATCTATATGAAGTGTTTTTAGTGTCACATGTGATCTATATGAAGTGTTTTTAGTGTCACGTGTGATCTATATGAAGTGTTTTTAGTGTCACGTGTGATCTATATGAAGTGTTTTTAGTGTCACGTGTGATCTATATGAAGTGTTTTTAGTGTCACATGTGATCTATATGAGGTGTTTTTAGTGTCACGTGTGATCTATATGAAGTGTTTTTAGTGTCACGTGTGATCTATATGAAGTGTTTTTAGTGTCACGTGTGATCTATATGAAGTGTTTTTAGTGTCACATGTGATCTATATGAAGTGTTTTTAGTGTCACATGTGATCTATATGAAGTGTTTTTAGTGTCACGTGTGATCTATATGAAGTGTTTTTAGTGTCACGTGTGATCTATATGAAGTGTTTTTAGTGTCACATGTGATCTATATGAAGTGTTTTTAGTGTCACATGTGATCTATATGAAGTGTTTTTAGTGTCACGTGTGATCTATATGAAGTGTTTTTAGGCCAGCGCTGAACCTTCAATTCTCTTCCAGTTCCATTATTGGGATGACTGTAAATTTAACAATATTGCCAAAGCACAAAAACATGTACACACACAGATAAATAAATCATATAATATCTTTATAAACAGAGAAATAGTGAACATGACACATATAAAGCACATTTCCTGATGTAGATAGTGTTGGAATGATGTATAGTTTTTATTCATGTATAAATCTTTTGTAGATTTATATTTCTGACAGGATTAAAAGGGTTTTTGTTTGGATCTGGATTTAATCTTAAATTAAATCTCTTTGTTTTCGACTCGTGTAAGATTGTTACTTGCTCTTTGTTTTTGTGTGTATGTTGTTTTAGCTTGTAATACTTACATTGATGGTTTGAGATTGGTCAGGGTTAGTTAGTCTTGTAACTAGTTAACTTTTGTGGGTTTTGTTCTGGTGTTTCTCGTGGGTCTCGATCCGATGATTGAACACACAAATAGTACGTCATGAATCTAACTCGGTTTTAAACGTTAAAAATAACAACTCAACATGAGATTTCTTGCTCACGGACACTTCAGTCATTGTCTGCAGACTCTGAGATTCAAACCAACAACCTTCTGATGACAGGTCCGGTTCTCTGACCTCTGACCTTTCTTTAGCTGAAATAAGTACGTTTGTGTATTGCAGATGTGTAGTTTGAATGCACAGATTTAATGATGACCTGGACTATAGCGCCTGTACCGTATTGTAAGAGTTTAAAATAGAGTTGTGTCGAATAGAATCACATGTTTTTTAAATCGATAAATATTTTTCCCCACATCAGGTTTCCTGTGTCTAAGCATTTCATTTAGAATATCGCCTGGACCGAGAAATCTCTTACATCTGAGATTTGTACGTTTAAGTCAATTCTTCGTGTGTAGTTGGAAAGTTACAGAAGAGTTAAAGATTTTGATTATTTTTAGTGTGCTTTCGTAGGATTTTTAGATTTCGATTGATCCGATTATAATTTCTTTATGGAGGTTTTCAAAAAGTTTCTTCCAGATGTCTTCATCTTGTTCCACATATCCCAGAACTGATCCGGCTCTTTTGCAAATAGTGTTATCTTATTGTTTCTTTAAATTCTTTTAATTTAAAGCTGTTTTCAGATTATTTAAGGATTTATGGAGTTTGGCTTGTTGCGAGCATTGCTTTGTTCAGAGTTTCTTAAGGTCTAAGGATTTTCCATTAGAATCTCTCAACAGAAGAACGCTTGTGTCAGGTTCAGAAGGTTGTGTTCGCTTGTTTCTGTGGGCATCTCTGTGGGCATCTCTGTGGGCATCTCTGTTGGCATCTCTGTGGGCATCTCTGTGGGCATCTCTGTGGGCATCTCTGTGGATGTGTGGTCTGTGGTTGTGTAGTTTGTATGTCAGCAGCCGGAGATGAATAAGGATTGTTGTTTTTTGAGGATATCTCTAACAGTCTTGATAAGTTTTTCTTCTTTCTTCCTCAAGTTTGCACGTGTGTGAGTGTGAGTAGGTTTAGTGTAGATAAAGTGTCTCAATGGGTCTTTTATACCGGTCTGGACTTTCTCCTCTCTCCTAGTTTAGCTTTTACCTTCAGATCAAATCCATTCCGAAGAGTTCTTACTTGAATCATTGCTCAGACTTCAGGAATGGAACTAACTGCCTTATTATTTTAATTATCAACAGAGATACTTTAAATAAGTGTGGATGACATCACATGACACGATATGAATTTAATCTACAGGATTGTGAGTCTCATGCTGTTTGTGCATGCGTGCGTGTGTATGTGTGTGTGTGGAGGTGTGTATGTGCCGAGATGTGTGTGTGGAGGTGTGTATGTGCGGAGATGTGGTTGTGTGTGGAGGTGTGTATGTGCGGAGATGTGGTTGTGTGTGGAGGAGTGTATGTGCGGAGATGTGGTTGTGTGTGGAGGTGGATTTGACATACAGAAGTATTGTGTAGGTGTTCAAGTGTGTGGGATGAATGTGTGTGTGTGTGTGTTTGCGTGCGTGCGTGTGTGTGTGCTTGTATTAGTGTTAAATAATTGATGTAGAGCAGAGAACATTTCATATCCTGCAGAGCTCCAGATGAGCTCTTGAACGTCATTGCAGTTTCAGTAACATCACCTGTGCGACACAAATGCAAACACGCACGCACGCAAACACACACACACACAAACACACACACACACACACACACACACACACACACACACACACACACACACACACACACACACACACACGTGTGCACACACACACAATTTCTGGAAATAGACTCATTAGTTCTCTATAAAAGATTTCGGAACTCTTGAGTCATCTCGGTTGTGTTACTAGAATTTCAGACTATGCAGAAAACTCTCACATTTCTTACACTATGATTGTGTATTGTACACTACACAAGATCAGACTGAGAAATGTGGAATATGTTATTCTTGTTTCTAGATGATGTGATACAAATATGAGGTGTTGTAATAATTGAGCTTCGATGACTTCTGTGTGTGTCAGGTGAGAGGTGTGAGATCTCATCTCGTTCCGGGCGATGTGCTGATGGGGTCTGTAAGAACGGAGGGACGTGTCTCAATCTGCTGGTGGGGGGGTTTAAGTGTGAGTGTCCAGCGGGAGGATTCGAGAAACCCTTCTGCTCCATGAGCTCCAGAAACTTCCCACCAAACTCCTTCATCACCTTCAGAGGACTGAGACAGAGATTTCACTTCACCATCACACTCTCGTGAGTACACAAACTGATGACGTCATGTTTTCCTGTCACGTGTGAAGAAGTCAGTTCTCCTGACAGAGGTCATGTTGAGCTGTCCCTCTTGTCTCAGCTTTGCTCTTTTCTTTCTCTGGTCGTCTCACGGCTGTTTGCTGATGAATGCTCTGTCAGTAATCTCTTTAGCAACTCTCTGTGTGTGTGTGTGTGTGTGTGTGTGTGTGTGTGTGTGTGTGTGTGTGTGTGTTTACTTGTCGCTGGGATTGTAATTCTTACAAACACTTCTTTTAACGGTTTAAAAAACAAACATTTATCATTCAGCCAATTAGAGCAGAGGTCAACAACACAACACATTCAGAGAAACATATGAAGAAAAATTAGCTGGTGTGTGTGTGTGTGTGTGTGTGTGTGTGTGTGTGTGTGTGTGTGTGTGTGTGTGTGTGTGTGTGTGTGTGTGCGCGCGTGCGCGTGTGTGTGTGTGTGCGCGTGTGTGTGTGTGTGTGTGTCTCTAGAGATGTGATTATTCTCTTCAGTAAGCAGGTCAACATCTTGAAAGCCCACAGCAGAACTTCACTGATACTCCATCACAACTCTCTGTTTCAAGAATAAATAATAAAATACAACGAAATGAAATTGTGTGTTTCTACAGCAGTGTTTCGCAGCCATGAATTACATCTGTCACTGCCTTTGATTTTTGTCTATTTTTATTCCCTGCGAGATGTTGAGCTTCACAAGCACACACTCACACTGACCTACTTTTACTTTACAAATGATATACCTGACACACACACACACACACACGCACACGCACACACACACACACAGCACACACACGCACACACACACACACACACACGCACACACACGCACACACAGCACACACAGCACACGCACACACGCACACACAGCACACACACGCACACACAGCACACACACACATCGCACTCTCTCTCTCTCTGTCTGTGTGATGTAGTTTTGTGTCTGTCAGATCACCCTAGAAACTGCATAGCAACCTCCTTGAACATTTCCTCAAGAACATCTCAAAACCTGCTGTGTGTGTGTGTGTGTGTGTGTGTGTGTGTGTGTGTGTGTGTGTGTGTGTGTGTGTGTGTGTGTGTGTGTGTGTGTGTGTGTGTGTGTGTGTGTGTGTGTGTGTGTGTGTGTGTGTGTGTGTGTGTGTGTGTATTAATCCATACGGACATGTTTGGACTTCTAATGGGAAGAATGTAGTATGAATCTCATGATTATTACTTGATGTTCTGGTGTGAGTTGATCTTGTAATCCTCTTTAAACCTGTGTGTGTGTGTTGTGTGTGTGTGTGTTGTGTGTGTGTGTGTGTGTGTGTGTGTGTGTGTGTGTGTGTGTGTGTGTGTGTGTGTGTGTGTGTGTGTGTGTGTGTGTGTGTGTGTGTGTGTGTGTGTGTTGTGTTCTTCAGGTTTGTGACAGGAGAGGCAAATGGTCTGTTGCTCTATAACGGCAGATTTAATGAGAAACACGACTTCATCGCTCTTGAGATCGTAAACCAACAGCTCCAGCTCACATTCTCTGCAGGTACACAACTTTATTTATAGAATTCTTTCAAATTTGAATATGAACCAAACAAGACACACGTCGAACACATGAACACACAACAGAACTTATCATATATATCATATTTTAACAACAGATTTTAAAAGGAGTGTGTTTCTGATTATTGTACAAGAGATCATAACAATGAACAGTTGTGAGTGTAAGGGAATCAGCTGATAAGTGTAATGATATTCTCATGACCTTTGACCCCTGCAGGTGAAACCAAGACGACTGTCTCGCCGTTCATCCCAGGAGGAGTCAGTGACGGTCGATGGCACACAGTACATGTGCATTATTACAACAAGGTAACACACACACACACACACACACACGCACGCACATCTCTGGCCTAAGGGTTGCGTGTTTCATATGTAGGACAGCTTAATTGTGTATTTGTGTGCGTGTGCGAGTGCGTGCGTGTGTCTTGAAGGGTAGAAGAGCAAAAGCATGAGGTCACAGTGTTAGTGGGGGATTCATTTTACAGTTTAACCAACAGAAAGTGTCTCTAGTATGGTCTGCTCTGATTGGTTTAGTCCTACACTTATTATGATGCAGTGTTTGTTTGTTTGTTTGTTTGTTTGTTTGTTTGTTTGTTTGTTTGTATAAAAATACATATGGGTCATTCCTTCTATTCAGAGCCATTTGAGTGCGATGGATATAATATTGTGAGTTTTATAAAAAAATGCAATTATTCAAAATTAAGGGTACGTTCATTTACAAATAAAATCAAATCAGTGAAATACAAATGAATTGTAAAATCATATTAATAATATTCTTCCCCAGATTTTATTTCCAAATGTGAAAACATGATTAATTATTAAAATCTTTATATCTTAAATTGCGTCCCAGAGATGAAAGTCCCCTCTGTGACTCGTATGTAAGCCCCTCTGAACACGGCCTCTGGTGGCTCCTGACTCTCTGGAGGGGTCACACAACGTTTAGACTTTTATTGAACAATTTAGAATATTTTAGTGACATGACACATACGTCCTGTTACGCTTACAG
>CM065658.1:10867193-10869693 GCA_033220385.1 Triplophysa yarkandensis | reverse complement strand
CCCATCACGCAACCCATCACGCAACACATCACGCACCCCATCACGCACCCCATCACGCACCCCATCATGCAACCCATCACGCAACCCATCACGCAACACATCACGCAACACATCACGCAACACATCACGCAACACATCACGCATCCCATCACGCAACCCATCACGCAACCCTTCACGCACCCCATCACGCACCCCATCACGCACCCCATCACGCACCCCATCACGCACCCCATCACGCAACACATCACGCAACACATCACGCAACACATCACGCATCCCATCACGCACCCCATCACGCAACACATCACGCACCCCATTACGCAACACATCACGCAACACATCACGCAACCCATCACGCAACCCATCACGCAACCCATCACGCAACCCATCACGCAACACATCACGCAACCCATCACGCAACCCATCATGCAACACATCACGCAACACATCACGCAACCCATCACGCAACCCATCACGCAACACATCACGCACCCCATCACGCATCACATCAAGCAACACATCACGCAACACATCACGCAACACATCACGCAACACATCACGCAACACATCAAGCAACACATCACGCAACACATCACGCAACACATCACGCAACACATCACGCAACACATCACGCAACACATCACGCAACACATCAAGCAACACATCAAGCAACACATCACGCAACACATCACGCAACACATCACGCACCCCATCACGCAACACATCACGCAACACATCACGCACCCCATCACGCATCACATCACGCAACACATCACGCACTCCATCACGCAACACATCACGCAACACATCACGCAACACATCAAGCAACACATCACGCACCCCATCACGCATCATATCACGCAACACATCACGCACTCCATCACGCAACACATCACGCAACACATCACGCAACACATCACGCAACACATCACGCACCCCATCACGCATCACATCAAGCAACACATCACGCAACACATCACGCACTCCATCACGCAACACATCACGCAACACATCACACAACAC
Organism: Triplophysa yarkandensis; assembly: GCA_033220385.1. Lineage (NCBI taxonomy): Eukaryota > Metazoa > Chordata > Actinopteri > Cypriniformes > Nemacheilidae > Triplophysa > Triplophysa yarkandensis. Next base: position 10,868,670 of record CM065658.1, on the reverse strand, counting down.
ATCAAGCAACACATCAAGCAACACATCAAGCAACACATCACGCAACACATCACGCAACACATCAAGCAACACATCAAGCAACACATCAAGCAACACATCACGCAACCCATCACGCAACACATCACGCAACGCTCCACATCACGCATCACATCACGCAACACATCACGCAACACATCACGCAACACATCACGCAACACATCACGCAACACATCACGCAACACATCACGCAACACATCACGCAACACATCACGCACTCCATCACGCAACACATCACGCAACACATCACACAACACATCAAGCAACACATCACGCAACACATCACGCAACACATCAAGCAACACATCAAGCAACACATCAAGCAACACATCACGCAACACATCACGCAACACATCACGCAACACATCACGCAACACATCACGCAACACATCACGCAACACATCACGCAACACATCAAGCACCCCATCACGCATCACATCACGCATCACATCACGCAACACATCACGCAACACATCACGCAACACATCACGCATCACATCACGCAACACATCACGCAACACATCACGCAACCCATCACGCAACACATCACGCATCACATCACGCATCACATCACGCAACACATCACGCATCACATCACGCATCACATCACGCAACACATCACGCAACACATCACGCAACACATCACGCAACACATCACGCAACACATCACGCAACACATCACGCAACACATCACGCAACACATCATGCACTCCAACACGCACCCCGTCACGCACCCCGTCACGCACCCCATCACGCAACCCATTACGGACCCCATCACGCAACCCGCCACACACACTTCACGCAACACATCACACAACCCATCACACAACACTTCATGTGTTGCTCTAACGTCTGTGTGTGTAGGGTTCCCAAACGTCCGGTCATCAACACACCAGTGGTCAGTATAACAGTTCATGATAATGAGGAGTTACTCCAACACACACTGGATAAACCAATCACAGTTCAGTTCCGTCTCATGACATCAGAGGAGCGCTCCAAACCTATCTGTGTCTTCTGGAACCATTCTATAATGTAAGTACACAAACACACAAACACACATGTGGATTAGACAGACATGTGACTATGTGTTTGTGTGTGTCTACAGAGGTCAGCAGGGTCAGGGTGGCTGGTCTTCTAAAGGTTGTGAGGTTGTCTTCAGGAACATCACACACATCAGCTGCCAGTGTTATCACATGACCAGCTTTGCTGTAATTATGGACATCTCACACAGAGAGGTGAGACACACAAAAACAACTCACACACACACACACACACACACACAAAACATATATGCACACAAACAGACTAGACCAGACATACACGCACACCTGACACACATGCTCATTGACTCTTTCACTGTGTTGTGTCATTTGTGTGTTGAGAACGGAGAGATTCTGCCGGTGAAGTTGATCACGTGGAGTTCAGTTGGAGTGATGTTGGT
>CM065658.1:10852193-10859693 GCA_033220385.1 Triplophysa yarkandensis | reverse complement strand
ACATTTTTTATAAACACTAGGTAAGTTTAAAGCAGGGATTAAAAAAAACACAGAGAAGGTGAAATGCATGTTTTAAGAACACAGACTATTCAAAAATACACATGAAACATCCCAAAAATGACTTTGATTCCCATAGCGCTTTTACAATATTGGGTTACAATATTGCTTGTTCCGCAATTGTATTCCTTAAATCCAGTTTGGTTAGTGCCGGCAAGTTGATCATCAGGAATTCTACAACATGAGAAATGTATAAATAAAGTTCTGATGTTTCTTGAAATCACTTTGGATGGTCTTACGGTTGTCTTGCCATACCAAAGTGATCTGAATGAAAGTGAATGTGGATATTTGTGATATTAAACAAAGGACAGCCACACATACCAAACTACTTCAACTTTACACATATTAAATGTTTTAAAAAGCTGTTTTATCCTTCTTCAACATGACATGAATTAAGTGTTTTATACTTGTAGTTAGATCGATTGAGATTGAAATATATCTGAAATGTTATCATTCAGTCATCAGAACTTATGTGAAGGTAATGTTAAATGACTTCGTCCGTTTTTGTCTTCATACTCGGCTTAAAAGAACATTGAGAATAATAAACATGTCCAATGTTGTTTTTGTGTGTTATGTCCTGTTTCAAATCCATAAACGACACAGAAAACGAAGTACATCCAAATGATTTTATTAAAAAACGTCTCGTGATAACAGTAAAGCAGTTTAAACAGCATGTAAAAAATGTCTATTTCATGGAAGTTGTTTCCTGTAAAATGTAAATAAAATGAAGCAGCTGATATGAACCGTAACGTTCTGATCCGGACATCAGTGTCAGTTTGAGTCATGGAGGTGTACGTTAAGTCTTTTGTTCATTAGTATCACACAAACGCTCCATAATGCTTTGTAGGCCGGGCTGTACGATTCCCAGCAGAGGTCTCTGTGAAGGGTCACCGTTCCAGCACGCTTCCATTAGCTGCCAGCATTCCTCATCAAACCCCGGCAAACGCTCCGGACGCGAGCCTAACACACACAAACAAACACAAACATGTTGACACTTTTCTGTTCGCACTGATAGAAAAAGAAACTTGTTTTAGGTTTTCTTGCCTTTCTTGACATTGGTCCACAGTTGATCTTTACTGGCACATTTCTCAAAGGCTTCTGGGAGTTTGACGGAGCCAGAACAGAGATACCAGAAGAGAATACCGAAAGCATACACGTCCACAGAGTTATCATACTTTCCTGAAAACACACGCTTGTGTTACTGTGTGTGTCTTTTACTGCAAGACTGGGTTTTGTGTGTTTGTGTTTCTGACCTGTGAACAGTTCTGGTGCCATGTGTATGGGGGTTCCCACTATACTTCCTGACATCATCGCCTCCGGTTTACAGAAACCAAGATCTGTGATCTTTGCCCGATTCTGTTTGTCCAGCTACACAACACACACACACAAACATTGTGTTGAAAAAAGACACTTCACTGATAATGATAAGGATGATAATTAGGATGTGTTCTTCACCAGAACGTTCTTCAGTTTGATGTCTCGGTGCAGGAGACCCTGACTGTGAAGAAAGCGAATCCCCTCCACCACATCCAGAGCGATCCGTAACCTTTCCTTCAGTGTCAGACCGGCCTGAAACACAAACAAACACATGAAATGTGACATGCCATCAGTTGGGTTCTGATCTCGCACAGAAGCTTTGGTGTACCTTCAGTCCAGTGTAGAGATCTCTATGTAAGCGCTCCATGATCAACAGAACAGCGATACTGGAGCCACCGGCGTATGAGTGATCGATGACAGAACCATGAAGATTCACCAAGCGCTCGTGTTTAGGGAGAGACCTGAGAAACCATTTGACAAACATGACATATTTAAACATGAGTCTACCCCAGAATGCACTGAGATGACCTTTCGTGTTGCCACCTGACTCAAACAGGTTTACTGTTTAGAACTTGAAGGTGTCTATGTAGGGAACATGTGTAGTATGCTCAGTTGTGAAAGTTACCGTGTGTAGTGAAACTCCAGCGCCAGATCGTTCCAGTGTTTGTCATCTGGTGGAACAACAGATTTAAGCGCACACGGATGATGTCCACCCCAACTGTCACACAAATACACAACTCCGTATTGACCACGACCCAACTCACGACCCAACTTTGGCTTTCCTTAAACAAAAAAAAAAAAAAAGAAAACATCTGAAAAATATCATAAACAAAAACGACAGATAACTGTAGAGTACTTGTACTCTAGTACTGGTGTGTGTGTGTGTTATTGTTTGATGCCATCATGTTTATGTGTGTTGTACCGTTGAGAACGATATCTCTGAGCGATCGGCTCTCCAGGGAGAGACGGGCAAGACGCGGTGCGTGATCCTTCCTGACCCGCAGCCACAGATCTTCAGTGCGCTCTAATCGGCCGGTGTGACCTTCCTCCAGCTGAACACACACAAATCAATTACACACTTCTGACCTCATGAAGGGATATTCCTGCACATCAGTGTATATCTGTGTGTGTGACCTGTCTAAGAGAAGCAGCAAAGGCATCGTGTGAGCTGTTGAGTCGAGTTCTGAACTGTGAACAGATGCTCTTGGCCAGTTTGGCAGCACTGAGACTCTCGATAGCGTCCTGAGCCACTTTACGCTTCCATTCGGGAGTCACAGACGGAGGATTCACCCATGTTATCCTGTGAATAATCTACATTCACACACAAACACAGTGAGTGGTGTTCAAACACCACTTGAAGAGCAGGAGAAGTGTATTGTGTGTAATGGTACCTGTTTGATCTGCTCCCAGAACTGGCGTGTGACAGAGGAACCAGAATGAAAGGTCACCTCCACATGATACGCAGCATTGAGAATCTGAAACAACAAAGTGTTTCTATTAAGACTGTGGTGTTGTGTGTGTGTGTGTGTGTGTGTGTGTGTGTTGAGCGTGTACCTGTTTGAGGTGGTTGGATGTGACATTGTGCACACATGAGGTATCAGCTGTGGATTTCTCCAGACTTGCGAGACATCTCTCCAGTGTTCCAACACAACTCTCTCTCAGATACTCCACTGAACTGGTGAGTTTATTTGCCACGGCCTGATTGAGTTCATTCACGATCAGATCCTGAATCTGATTAATACACATCTTAATGTCTTTAGAGCTCACCGGATCACCGTTAGAACTCATGATGATGTCTACAACACAACAAACACACAAAACATCATTTCCTTAAACCCATGCAAGTTTCTTCTTCAAACCTCAATGGAAGATGTTTCGCAAATCCAAAGACTTTGAAAAAATAAGAGCGAGTTACTTCTTCTTTCACATTATTATTTTTCTGAATTCTGCACACAATTCTCTTAACTTGATTAGATCTTTACAATTGGTTTGTACTTCTCACTCTTCGCATAGTGTTTGAAACTCTCATACTGTGTGTGTGTTAAATTTGTGAAGCTTAAACAGTTGTTGCTATAGTAACAGGACCGGAATGTTTGACAGCAGACTGGCATGTGCAGCATATTTACACACAACATCACAACAGACAAAGGATTTCCCCTTTAAAATAGTCACGTTTATTGAAACACAAACAAGCACACAAGCGCACACGCACACACACGCAGTCAGTAGTTACAGAATGGGAAGTTCTTGGTTTTTAAGGGTTTGCATGTCAAGAATCACAACATCAAGTGAAGTGTGTGTGTGTGTGTGTGTGTGTGTGTGTAGACCACTGACCTGTAAACTGGAGGTTAGCAGCGTTCTCCAGAAGCTGCTCCTTCATGCTCGCAAGTGTTTCCACGATCATGTCCTTCATCTCCTCTTGTTTCCGATTAGCGATTGCCAGGAGAGAGATAAAGAGCTCGCTCTCTTTCTCCCGGGTGTACTCTAGACGCCGCGGTGTTATCTGAAGATCTCTCTGCATGTCAAAGGCCTGACAGCACAAATGCAACACTTAACACAACTCCGATGCTGAATTTGGATTGGTCAACAGATGGATGTGTATCATCACCTGGTTAATGAAGAAGTCCAGACAGCGACAGTGAATGCCGTTGAGCAGATTCGCAGCCTCCGCCTGCTGGCTCTGAAGCACTTGTCTTGTGAACGGCACCAGCACACGATGAAGACGCTCCAAACTCTCTCCCAGAACGCCTTGCACTTTACCCCCAGACGTCTGCGCAGGCGCCCCACAGGCGCAGTTTCCTGCCGAACTGCCAATGAGCTCCAGAGAAAGCAGCTGCTTGTAAAGCTGACTGTGATCAGTGTGTCCTGTGCGGGACGCTTCAGGGGACGAGGTCGGCATCCTGATGAAGCAGATGGGGAATGGCAGACACTCGCCAACCTTCTGCAGATCGCTCTCCTGTTCTGCTCTCAGACTGTCTTTATTGATGGCGTAGAGGATTATGGGAAGGATGCCTTGTTTACAGTCCTCTAACACATCCTCAATTGGTTGAACGTTCCGGCAGGGAGGAATCATGATCTTCACTTCCTACACACAATAAAATTCAGATTATTTTTGTAGTAACGTGATAAGGACTCTGGGGGGCGCTACAGTTTTCTTAAAATGACTGGGAAACATCATACACACTTTAATCATACCAGAGAGAGAGAGAGAGAGAGAGAGAGATCAGAGAGAGAGACAGAGAGAGACCAGAGAGAGAGACCAGAGAGAGAGACCAGAGAGAGAGAGAGAGAGAGACCAGAGAGAGAGACACCAGAGAGAGAGAGACAGAGAGAGATCAGAGAGAGAGACACCAGAGAGAGAGAGACAGAGAGAGATCAGAGAGAGAGACAGAGAGAGACCAGAGAGAGAGAGACCAGAGAGAGAGACCAGAGAGAGAGACCAGAGAGAGAGACCAGAGAGAGAGAGAGAGAGAGAGAGAGAGAGAGACCAGAGAGAGAGACCAGAGAGAGAGAGAGAGAGAGAGAGAGAGAGAGAGAGAGAGAGAGAGAGACCAGAGAGAGAGAGAGAGAGAGAGACCAGAGAGAGAGAGAGAGAGAGAGAGAGAGAGAGACCAGAGAGAGAGACCAGAGAGAGAGAGAGAGAGAGAGAGATAGAGAGAGAGAGTGAGGGAGAGAGACCAGAGAGAGAGAGAGAGAGAGAGAGAGAGAGAGAGAGACAAGAGAGAGAGAGAGAGAGAGAGAGAGAGAGAGAGAGACCAGAGAGAGAGAGACCAGAGAGAGAGAGAGAGAGAGACCAGAGAGAGAGAGAGACCAGAGAGAGAGAGAGAGAGAGAGAGAGAGAGAGACCAGAGAGAGAGACCAGAGAGAGACCAGAGAGAGAGAGAGACCAGAGAGAGAGAGACCAGAGAGAGAGAGAGAGAGAGAGAGAGACCAGAGAGAGAGACCAGAGAGAGACCAGAGAGAGAGAGAGACCAGAGAGAGAGAGACCAGAGAGAGAGAGTGAGAGAGAGAGAGACCAGAGAGAGAGAGAGAGAGAGAGACATAGAATAGAGTCAGTCAGTGCCGTCTCTGATACACAACAGTAATAGAAGGTCAAAGATGAACCACAATCCACAGCTGCTCATGAACACAACGTCTCGAGCCGCAGGCTTATACACAATCAACAAAGATCATATTCACACACACACACACACACACACACACACACACACACACACACACACACACACACACACACACACACACACACACACACACACACACACACACACACACACACACACACACACACACACACACACACACACACACACACACACACACACACACACACACACACACACACACACACACACACACACACACACACACACACACACACACACACACACACACACACACACACACACACACACACACACACACACACACACACACACCTCTCTTCACATGTGTGTGTTTGAACAGGAATGTGTAGAATCTGTTCACAGGTCAAGTCGGCCGTCTCATTAGAGTCTCCACACTAAAGTGTGTGTGTGTGTGTTTGTGCTCACACACGATTCATTTGACAGCACATGTGATTCTAGCAGATGTGTGCGAGAGTAAACATACACACACACGCACACGCACACACTCACACACACACACACGCACACACACATACACATATGACAAGACACACTACACAAAACGGACAGCTTTAATGCCACTAAACTTTCACTCTTGTCTTTCACTGTGAATTAAACAGAAAACTGAAGACTGATTGGTATCTACATATTAATAAAGTAATAATAATAATGTTTCTTTAAATTAGAGATTATACAAGCAACAAAGAAAACACTTAAAAATCTTAGGGAATAAATGACAAGTCATATTTTACTGTCACAGACGGTTGGGTTTGAATCTCAGTTGGAGTCTGAGACTGAAGTGAATGAAAGCTTGTTCATTGCTCTGTTTGAGCTCCAGGAACACTTAAACAAACAAATAATGAATTGAATGAAATTTAGTCGTGACCAATTTAACAAAGTTTGTTCAGGAAGTTCCAGGGACACAGTTTTCGCACATCACCATAGCAGTGATTAGAGCTCTGTGGTCATGTGAAGTGCACCAGACTCACAGAACAGTTCCAGAAACGTCATGTTCCTACTGCTCGGATTCAAACATGACAACTACATTTCCCATGAGCCCGTGCGCTTCTGACCTGCAGCAGTGCGTGATGGAGCGTGATCTCTAGCTCAGCCAATCGCTGCGCAGCGTCTTCGCTCTCCTGGATCTCGAGGTCTTGTGCCGGTACCGTATCCCAGCGTCCGCAGTGAGCCGCCAGCTGATGCAAACGCGTCTGCCGCCCGTGCGTAAAACACAACTTCCTCCTCCTGCAGGCTCCGCCCTCCGGGCCGCATGCCCCGCCCGCCTCAGCTCCGAGAGGGAGGAGCTTCTCTCCCAGCAGGCAGTTAAGGAGCTGGTATCGAGCCGCGCAGTCCTGACCCAGGATAAGGATATAGGGGGCGCTGCCCACGACGTTTTGGGAGATATTCCTCATCCTGACGTGGTAATGAGATGGAGCTGAGCTGACCTGAGAAAAGAGAGACAATGAGAAGAAAAGCATTTAATAAATATATCAGAACAGAAAGTACTCAGGAAACACTTCATCATTAGGATGGGAGGATCATTAATCCTTTCAAAAAAAGTTATAGAGAAAATGAGGTGTAAGAAAAATGTTTAAAAAAAAGCTGTCAAATAAAAATGTGTAAAGTAGCATGCAATTTCAGTTTAACCAGAGATTACAGTGACACTTTTAACACATCATCCCACAAAAAACAAATCATTCTAGAACCATTTCAAACCACGAAACATAATCCACAAACAACAAAAACTTGACATTGTAGAGGACAGTTAAAGTGTGTGTTGTGTATCAGTTGTGGGTGTGGGTCTGTGTGTGTCCTGAGGCGTGCGTCTCATGACCCGTCTCTAAGCCGGACAAAACACAGAGAAACACACAAAGAGCCGGCAGTTATCCGGGTTATTATTAGGAAGTGGTCATAATCCTCGGTACTGCTGCTGAGTCACTCTCTTATACAACACCAGACCTGCTGGATCCATCCCATAATCTCAACTTTCATCCACACC
>CM065658.1:10834693-10842193 GCA_033220385.1 Triplophysa yarkandensis | reverse complement strand
TGAGATTGTCGGGAAAGAGAAAGTCAACATCAAATCATTTGATGAACTGGTTGGACTGATCTCCACCTGATCTGTGGGTCTCTCTTTACCATCGGACGGATAAAAACGAGCATTAAAGAGTCCGAAATAAAGAAGAAGAATGTTAAGCATGTCAATAAAACTGATCTGAGTTCGGACTTGTAAAGGTCAGAGGTCAGGTGCTGGGGACGTTGCTCAGGTGAGAGACGATAACATTCCTGTCTGAAAAACCTCCTTCCAAAAGTCCAGCCTGAGGTCATTACAGTCACACTGGATAGACTTTCGTCTATAGAATAAATCGGTGTAGAAGATAGAAGTTATTGTGACATTAAAACACAAATGTGTTGAGAACAGAAAGAAACATCATTCGGTTTCTTTATTCTTTCGAGCGTTCGTGTACTGACACACACATTACTACGGTAAAACCACAGCACGCATGTGGAACTTGTATTTCTCGTTTCATATTTCCACTCTCAGATCCTTGAGTTAATCATTCGTTGCGATCATTGCACAGAATGACCTTTATTGTGTCTCCTTAAGATCTCACTTGGGGTTTTTCCTCACACACTTCCTCTTGAATGAAAGGCTTTAGTTGTGTAAATGAAGGTTGTTTGCTGCTCTAAACAGAATGTTTGTTTTAGTTCCTGAAGGAAAGAGAGTCGACGGTCATGTTTAGGTTTGAACGAGTCGAGACGGGTCGTCAGAGATAAGAGTTTTAAAACATCTTGTAGGAAAGACGATGGATTCTTCTGATAACACACTGCAAGTGTTTCTAAAGCGACTATTTTAAGATGTTTGGACAATTAGAGAAAATTGCTTTGACATTTCCTGAAACATAACGCTGCGATTTCATTCTTATTAAACATCATGAACTACATACATAAACATACTAGTGATAAACTATTTCATTTCACAAAACAAATTCTCGCGTTGGGTTGTGAATTCTTAAGAAGAAAACACAAGAGAAGATATTTTAGAAATGTCTCAGAGGTGTAGTCAATAGACTTCGGTGTTGTTTGATTTTCACCATTCTTCAAAATATCTTCTTTGGTGTTTAGGTGTGTGTTAGGGGGATCAGCAGTTTGAAATTCCTCTTCAGGTCTAAGCGAGTTCTGATGTGTCTGTCCATCTGTTGAATCACTTCTGACCCCAACACACAAATACATGTTGGAATCTGAGACATCTGTGCCTGAAGACACACAATTGATATTTGCATACAGACACACAAAAGGCCTCACACTGTAAGACAATGAAGGTGAAGACACAAAGATGATACGCAAATTCCTCCTTACATATGCAAAGCTTCCAAATTTCCATTGACATCATCTCAATTCTGACACACGCATGATCTGTTTCAATCACAAACTATTTATTTCTGTAATGTCAGTTGCCAATGCTAGTTCTGAATATGGAGATTGGATTTAATATTTGTTTGTTTGTTTGTCAGGTGGCTATAAAGTCTATCAGGAAAGAGAAGATCAAAGACGAGCAGGATTTAATTCACATTCGCCGTGAGATCGAGATCATGTCATCGATCAGTCACCCTCACATCATCACCATATACGAAGGTCTGAACTGAAAGAACATTTTGTGATATCGTGTCACTGGATAGCTGCGATTATTCACGCTCTTCTCTGTCACGCTACATGTCTTTGTGTGGATTATATAAGACTGCCCCCAAAAACCACATTTATTGTGCTTCACTGAACCTCCTCCCCTCCCTGTTTTCCCATCCGACAAATTATTATTTGCTCTTCTATAACGCATACTTTACCAGAGAGATATGCATATAACTATAGAAGAAAAGGAATAATGCAGATACAAATTATACAATAAAAGGAATTTGTTTTTGTGTGTTTTAGTGTTTGAGAACAAAGATAAGATGGTGATTGTGATGGAGTATGCCAGTGGCGGAGATCTATACGACTACATCAGCGAGAAACAACACTTGACTGAGACTGAAGCCAGACATTTATTCAGACAGATCGTGTCTGCTGTGCAGTACTGTCACAAGGTGAAAACACACACCATTAAATATCAGACATATTCATGAGCGTCACCCAGAAACACCAAGAGGAAATAATTCCTTCGTGCCCCGAGGAAGTTTCCGAGAAACAGGTCGAGACGTTTCACTTAAAGCCCAGAATGCCGGGTTGTGTAACACATGTTTCACTTCACATGACTGAACACTGTCAAAGAGAGACGGTTGAGTTTCAGACAGACGGGGTCAGGAACAAAGGCCACACACACACACACATTTATTACACATGTTCGTTATTTTGATTATTTTCACATAACGCATGAAGATAATACGTTTTGCTGAAAGATGAACCCGACTCTGTTGTCGGTTGTTTTTGTGACGGTGTTGAATAAGGTTAAGCCAGACGTCAGGAGTATTTTGCCCTCCTTCAGAACAACACAATCACGCATAGCTGGCATTCCACACACCTCTCGTCCGTTCCGTCTGCCGTGACCCGAACGCTCCCGCTGCGTCTGTGTCCTTTTTTAGAGATCGTAAAAAGATAAATTAGGGCGAGCATTGTGAATGGCTCGCAAAACGAAACACGAAAAAGGAAATTTTCCCTCTTAATTGTGTAAAGTTTCACCCTAGTTTCGATGGGTTAGGTCAGTTCTGAAGAATGAAGGGGTTTTTGTTTTACTGTAGGGAAACTTTGCACTGGAATCCAAATGTTGAATCATAAACTATGCCAATAAATCATAAATGTGTTCATAACCGTCTGTGATCTTTAATCTTTTCCCTAGAACGGCATTGTTCATCGTGACCTGAAACTAGAGAACATCTTGTTGGACGGCAACAGAAACATCAAAGTGAGTTGTGCACATGTATCTTGTAAATTATAAAAGTATTCAATAGTTATTACAATACAAGTTGTGAAAAATGGGGTGTAAATATAATATTGTTTCTTTGCATCCATGTTTAGTTTTAATGTCTTTATTTCAGACTTTATGAGGTCTTTGTTTTCTCTGGTGTTCTAGAAAACAAACATCCGATCAAAACTTGCTGTCAGTGTAAACGGTTTCAGTTTGCCAGGGTTGACTTCATGGACTCATACGTGCTGTATTTCTGTTTTCAGATTGCTGATTTCGGCCTGTCGAACCTGTATCAGAGTGACAAGTTCCTGCAGACATACTGTGGTAGTCCTCTGTATGCTTCTCCAGAGATTGTGAACGGGAGGCCGTACAGAGGTCCAGAGGTGGACTGCTGGTCTCTAGGTGTTTTGCTCTACACTCTGGTGCACGGAGCTATGCCGTTTGATGGACACGACTACAAGAACCTTGTCAAACAGATCAGCACTGGAGACTACCGCAAACCAACCAAATCTTCCGGTGAGATATTTGATTCATAAACTATGATGTGCTAATGTTTGTCAATGGTGAAGAATCTGGTGACCATCATCAATTCTCAATTCCCTCTCACAGATGCGTGTGGTTTGATCCGCTGGATGTTGATGGTGAACCCGGAGCGTAGAGCAACTTTAGATGAGATTGCTGGACATTGGTGGCTCAACTGGGGTTATGAGCAACCCCTACTGGCTCAAAGTGAAAGCACAGCTGTCAATCAAGGATTAGGACACTTGACCACAGCGAGTCAGACAGGCCACTCTACTCGCATTGGGGACTGGTTTCGTCGCAATTCTCGTCCAATACTACAGAGCGGTTCCAAGGTTCGATGTTTACTACGGTCAGGTGGAGCCGCCGGAGAACCGGTTCAGCGTCAGCGCTCCATACGCAGGTCACGTAAAGAAAATAACGTGTCTCAGACAATGCAGGAGGGCTCCACACCTCGACCTTACAAAGGCATTTTGAAGAAGCGGGGCAGTCTGAAACAGAAGCCTCCTGCTGACAACCAGACTACACCCTTGGAAGAGAAAAGCCCAAACACTTGTGCGTTTACGCCTGTGCTGCCCCCACCCCCTAAAGGCATTTTAAAGAAACCTCTGGAAAACAAGCCAGATTTGTATTCCTCCTCCCCAGAGAGCAGTGACACCATCCTGTGCCCAACATCCATGGGACACCGCAAGGGTATCCTCAAACGACACGGCAAGTTTTCCAGTGGCTTGCAGGAGTTCGGCTCACTGGACCACCTTGCACCCAGTTTACCTGCAGGAGGTAACAGATCACGACCCAGTGGAGCCATCAGCGAGGACAGCATCCTTTCCTCTGAATCCTTTGACAGACTTGACCTCCCCGACCGAGATATTCCTCTCGCACCATTGGAGCGACCACCAGGAGCAAGACAGATGAGAGGATGTGTGTCTGCAGATAACTTACTGGACCTAAGGGAAGACATGCCCGGTCAGGGACAATGGGAGATAGAGATGGCCTGTTATCGGGCAGGAGTGTCTGAAAGTGTGTTTTCAATCTCGGACTGTGAGAATGTGACTCAGACATACAAACAAGTGTTTAGCGTAGCGTAACACAACATGAAATGTTGTGTCTGCGATGACAACGCAACCTTTGAGCTGTGCTCAGAAAGTGCTGAGGGCTCTCAAACTTGACACAAAGAATGAGCCATTGATGTATTTCTTCTGGGAAAGGTCCAGGAATCATTCCAGGGGCTGGTAAAGGAAGTGTTTAGAGCAGACAGGAAACAGACAGTCACAGAGAACAGGAAGTGCCGCAAGACTTAGGTGTGGGTCATTCTTATGGGAAAGCAGTTTGTGTCAGCTTGTTCTGTGGAAAGAGTTTTTAGTTACGGTTTTGGCTTTTAATAAAGTTACCAAAGATAAAGTTAGAAACTCATTATGAATACGTGCATTTCTAAAGAAAAACTGTTGGTTCAATAAGTTTAGCAGCAAACCTGAAGAGGGAGAAGAGCGGGTGACACAAGGACACAACACATGAAAGTTTACACCGTGCACAAATACTGATAACCAGGGGTTATCTGCCGCCAGTTTGATTTTATAACAACTTCATGTTCAGCGAATACATCCACTGTTATCTTCTAATGGCTTTATGAAGTTTGATCCTTTATCTGTTTCTTTATAAGAGTGTTATTTACAACTACACAATGACCTATTTTAATGATGTTTAAGTTCTTGTCATCATTTCTTAAAACAACCAATCATAAAAGCATGGAGAAATGTTAACATAATAATGTTTACAGGACGAATCTAATCTGAAGACATGTTGGTTATTTTTCACTTTCATTCCATCTTAACAGAATTTGGTTTATGAGAGGAACATGATAAATCGAGTGTTATTCAGTGTCATGAGGGGCTTTGATGGTTTTTAGTACAGTATTTGTACATGTGGTGTTTTTGGTTTTAACAGAGCTAGTGAGCTGTATTTTATTTGTATGGTATCATGTGTTTGACTTTATGATTATTTGCCTGATGAATCTGCACTGACTACAAATAAAACTTTTAAATGTGCCTGGATGTTTATTGCAAAAAATGATTTAGACTCTTAAAGTGAATTCTGATTGACCTCTATCTGTACTATGTGAAAAGAGCAAGAATAAAAATACACCGTAGTATCTTAAGTATCTTTATTGTTAAATATGTAATGTAAGCCCACGTGCTGCAGTTGTGTCAGAAGAACTCTTCATTTAATAGTTTTTACCTGAACCCGTTTCTGGTTTTGGATGCGTGCACAATAGTTTCATTAAAGGAACATCCCATCTTCATCTGTTCTTTTTATTTTCATGTATTTTTAATTTAAGATCTCTCTCAGAAACCATGTGCGATAAGAGTGTGTTAATAGATTGTCAATCGTGTCATTTACAGCAGCGTTTGAGTATGTTTGACAGGACAAAGGTCTGATGGCAACTTAAATATTTACTATAGCTTGAGACATCTGCCATATTAAAAATGAAAAGCAACTAACGCTACAAGGGAACATTAACAACTCGATAAAAACGCATGGCAACGGTCGGAAAGTGCTTAAATGGTTGCATGAATGTGATTGTTAACACATCACAGTTTGACGTCGTGAATGTTGACGGGTGATGTCAGGCCCAGCGTCACCTCGATGGTGTCCTCCAGCGCCGAGTAACACTCGTAAAGAGAAGTCTGAATAACACACACGGATAACATAAACCCAATCAGATAACATGACTTCATCACTAACACCGTGAGAATAAAGCATCCTCACCTCATCCACATCTAAGAGGTTCTTCAGGACCTGAAGGAGAGCCTCAGCAGCGAGCGTCTCGGTCAGGACACCGAGTCTTATAACGGCCGATGTCACACACGAGCAGGCCACAGTAGACGGAGTGAAGATGGAGAACTTCATCTCTGGAACACAAACACATCACACTTCAACATCACACAACTGACGGTTCTACACCCTGATAGCACGCCGCTCGTCCCGGTCCCGTGAGTCACCGACGCAGAGCCTGTGCGGATTATAAACCTGCTGACGTCCAGAACGGCGCACTCAAACCTCGCTAGTACGCATGCGTGAATCCACAGGTCAAAGGTCAGGTGTGTGCTGTACCTGTGGCGGTCAGCGCGATGTAAGAGTGCACGTGTCGCCGCACCAGCGCGGGGTTCTGAAGCGCCAGGCCCTGCAGTAACAGCTCGAGGAAATCTGAGGGCAGCACCGAGGCCAGATCCCAGTTCAGTCGAGACACGACCAGAACCTCCCACTGCTACACACACACACACACACACACACACACACACACACACACACACACACACACACACAGGTGTTGAGCAGCAGTGTTATAAGCCCGGTACCGTGTGTGTGAACGGATCAGTACCAGTATCTCTGGGACGGTGACGGAATGATCTGTGTAGACGCAGAGCTTCGAGGCGCTCAGAGGAACCGATTCCCGGAGTTTGGAGGCCAGGAACATGCAGACGGATCCCAGCAGCTGGAGCCGGTTCTTCTGGACGGGGAACCGGGAAATGTACCGGTCCAGATAATGAGCGGCCAGAGGAAACACTTCCTCCTCACACTTCTGGTCCTCACAGACCTGTGGGGACAAACATTAGCTCTTAATCCGGATCAAACCAGTGTGAACCCACTGATCCGGATCAAACCAGTGTGAACCCACTGATCCCGTGAACCCACTGATCCGGATCAAACCAGCGTGAACCCACTGATCCGGATCAAACCAGTGTGAACCCACTGACCCGGCTCAAACCAGTGTGAACCCACTGATCCGGATCAAACCAGTGTGAACCCACTGACCCGGATCAAACCAGTGTGAACCCACTGATCCCGTGAACCCACTGATCCGGATCAAACCAGCGTGAACCCACTGATCCGGATCAAACCAGTGTGAACCCACTGACCCGGATCAAACCAGTGTGAACCCACTGATCCCGTGAACCCACTGATCCGGATCAAACCAGTGTGAACCCACTGATCCGGATCTCACCAGTGTGAACCCACTGACCCGGATCAAACCAGCGTGAACCCACTGACCCGGATCAAACCAGCGTGAACCCACTGATCCGGATCAAACCAGTGTGAACCCACTGATCCGGATCAAACCAGCGTGAACCC
>CM065658.1:10789693-10829693 GCA_033220385.1 Triplophysa yarkandensis | reverse complement strand
ATTCGACCCGACACCTCTGACATCACAGTGCCCACCTCAGTCTGCTTCTCTGTGATCTTCTCCATGATGATGTCAGCCAACGTCCGTCTGTCAGACATGTGATGATGTCAAAGATCCACTCACATCACACAGAACTCCTTCTCACACACACACACACACGCACGCACGCACGCACACACACACGCGCGCGCGCGCACACACACCTGACAGGAGGATTCTTGCTCATGAACATCTGAATGGCCTTCTCATCATCTGGGTCCACATCCACCTCTGTAACTGTCTCCTCAGAGGTCTCACCCAGACCCGGCCACTCCTCATCATCAGAATCTCCATCAAGTGTACTGGGACCTACAACATCAAATCATATCTTTATCTCTCTCTCTCTCTCTCTCTCTCTCTCTCTCTCTCTCTCTCTCTCTCTGGTCTCTCTCTCTCTGGTCTCTCTCTCTCTCTCTCTCTCTCTCTCTCTCTCTCTCTGGTCTCTCTCTCTCTCTCTGGTCTCTCTCTCTCTCTCTCTCTCTCTCTCTAGTCTCTCTCTCTAGTCTCTCTGGTTTCTCTCTAGTCTCTCTGGTCTCTCTCTGGTCTCTCTCTGGTCTCTCTCTGGTCTCTCTCTCTCTCTGGTCTCTCTCTCTCTCTCTCTCTCTCTCTCTGGTCTCTCTCTCTGGTCTCTCTCTCTCTCTCTCTCTGGACTCTCTCTCTCTCTCTCTCTCTCTCTGGTCTCTCTCTCTCTCTCTCTGGACTCTCTCTCTCTCTCTGGTCTCTCTCTCTCTCTCTCTGGTCTCTCGTCTCTCTCTCTCTCTCTCTGGACTCTCTCTCTCTCTCTGGTCTCTCTCTGGTCTCTCTCTGGTCTCTCTCTGGTCTCTGGTCTCTCTCTGGTCTCTGGTCTCTCTCTGGTCTCTCTCTGGTCTCTATCTGGTCTCTCTGGTCTCTCTCTGGACTCTCTCTCTCTCTCTGGTCTCTCTCTCTCTCTCTGGTCTCTCTCTCTCTGGTCTCTCTCTCTCTGGTCTCTATCTGGTCTCTCTCTCTCTGGTCTCTATCTGGTCTCTCTCTGGTCTCTCTCTGGTCTCTCTCTCTCTGGTCTCTATCTGGTCTCTATCTGGTCTCTCTCTCTCTGGTCTCTCTCTGGTCTCTCTCTGGTCTCTCTCTGGTCTCTCTCTGGTCTCTCTCTGGTCTCTATCTGGTCTCTATCTGGTCTCTATCTGGTCTCTATCTGGTCTCTCTCTGGTCTCTCTCTCTCTGGTCTCTCTCTCTCTGGTCTCTCTGTCTCTGGTCTCTCTCTGGTCTCTCTCTCTCTCTCTGGTCTCTATCTGGTCTCTCTCTGGTCTCTCTCTGGTCTGTGGTCTCTGTGTGGTCTCTCTCTGGTCTCTGGTCTCTCTCTGGTCTCTCTCTGGTCTCTCTCTCTCTGGTCTCTCTCTGGTCTCTCTCTCTCTGGTCTCTCTCTCTCTCTCTGGTCTCTCTCTCTCTCTCTCTCTGGTCTCTCTCTCTCTCTCTCTCTCTCTGGTCTCTCTCTCTAGTCTCTCTGGTCTCTCTCTGGTCTCTCTCTGGTCTCTCTCTGGTCTCTCTCTCTCTCTGGTCTCTCTCTCTCTCTCTCTCTCTCTGGTCTCTCTCTGGTCTCTCTCTCTCTCTCTCTCTCTCTCTCTGGTCTCTCTCTCTCTCTCTCTGGACTCTCTCTCTCTCTCTCTGGTCTCTCTCTCTCTCTCTGGTCTCTCGTCTCTCTCTCTCTCTCTGGACTCTCTCTCTCTCTCTGGTCTCTCTCTGGTCTCTCTCTGGTCTCTCTCTGGTCTCTATCTGGTCTCTATCTGGTCTCTCTGGTCTCTCTCTGGACTCTCTCTCTCTCTCTGGTCTCTCTCTCTCTCTCTGGTCTCTCTCTCTCTGGTCTCTATCTGGTCTCTATCTGGTCTCTCTCTCTCTGGTCTCTCTCTGGTCTCTCTCTCTCTGGTCTCTCTCTGGTCTCTCTCTCTCTGGTCTCTATCTGGTCTCTATCTGGTCTCTCTCTCTCTGGTCTCTATCTGGTCTCTCTCTGGTCTCTCTCTCTCTGGTCTCTCTCTGGTCTCTATCTGGTCTCTATCTGGTCTCTATCTGGTCTCTCTCTCTCTCTCTCTGGTCTCTCTCTCTCTGGTCTCTCTGTCTCTGGTCTCTCTCTGGTCTCTCTCTCTCTGGTCTCTATCTGGTCTCTCTCTGGTCTCTCTCTGGTCTGTGGTCTCTGTGTGGTCTCTCTCTGGTCTCTCTCTGGTCTCTCTCTCTCTGGTCTCTCTCTGGTCTCTCTCTCTCTTTTCTCTCTCTGGTCTCTCTCTATCTGGTCTCTATCTGGTCTCTATCTGGTCTCTATCTGGTCTCTCTCTGGTCTCTCTCTCTCTGGTCTCTCTCTGGTCTCTATCTGGTCTCTCTCTGGTCTCTCTCTCTCTGGTCTCTATCTGGTCTCTATCTGGTCTCTATCTGGTCTCTCTCTGGTCTCTCTCTCTCTGGTCTCTCTCTGGTCTCTCTCTCTCTGGTCTCTCTCTGGTCTCTCTCTCTCTGGTCTCTATCTGGTCTCTATCTGGTCTCTCTCTGGTCTCTCTCTCTCTGGTCTCTCTCTGGTCTCTCTCTCTCTGGTCTCTATCTGGTCTCTCTCTGGTCTCTCTCTCTCTGGTCTCTCTCTCTCTGGTCTCTATCTGGTCTCTCTCTCTCTCTCTCTCTCTGGTCTCTCTCTCTGGTCTCTCTCTCTCTGGTCTCTCTCTGGTCTCTCTCTCTCTGGTCTCT
The DNA here is from genome assembly GCA_033220385.1 of Triplophysa yarkandensis. Lineage (NCBI taxonomy): Eukaryota > Metazoa > Chordata > Actinopteri > Cypriniformes > Nemacheilidae > Triplophysa > Triplophysa yarkandensis. The sequence goes on along the minus strand of CM065658.1, from coordinate 10,826,954 downwards.
CTCTCTCTGGTCTCTCTCTGGTCTCTCTCTGGTCTCTCTCTGGTCTCTATCTGGTCTCTATCTGGTCTCTCTCTGGTCTCTCTCTCTCTGGTCTCTCTCTGGTCTCTATCTGGTCTCTCTCTGGTCTCTCTCTCTCTGGTCTCTCTCTGGTCTCTCTCTCTCTGGTCTCTCTCTGGTCTCTCTGTCTCTGGTCTCTCTCTCTCTGGTCTCTCTCTCTCTGGTCTCTATCTGGTCTCTCTCTGGTCTCTCTCTCTCTGGTCTCTCTCTGGTCTCTCTCTCTCTGGTCTCTATCTGGTCTCTCTCTGGTCTCTATCTGGTCTCTCTCTGGTCTCTCTCTATCTGGTCTCTCTCTGGTCTCTGGTCTCTCTCTGGTCTCTGGTCTCTCTCTGGTCTCTGGTCTCTCTCTGGTCTCTCTCTCTCTCTGGTCTCTCTCTGGTCTGTGGTCTCTCTCTCTCTCTCTCTGGTCTCTTTATCTGATCTCTCTCTGGTCTCTCTCTGGTCTCTCTGGTCTCTGGTCTCTCTCTGGTCTCTGGTCTCTCTCTGGTCTCTCTCTGGTCTGTGGTCTCTGTGTGGTCTCAGGTGTCTCACCCAGTTGTGTAGCAGGTTGTCTCTGGGTTTGGGTTGTGAGTCCATACTCGGTCTGTAGTTCTTCTTGTTGGATTCGGGCTTGTTGAAGGATTTTCCTCGACAGTTTCTGGTCTACATACTCCTGGTCTTCCTCCAGAGTTCTGCTCCGGTTCTTGACTCGAGCGCTGATCCGGACCGAGTCTCCCTGCAGGATCTGATCTGCTAACGTCACACCGGAAGCGCTGCGCTCTGCTGCGCTCGTGTTCTTCTTCAGTTTGGGCATGATGACGACACTTTAGTGATCGATTATGATTATAGATCATATAAATAACGGTGGGACATCATGACACGCTCAACACGTGCGAAGCAAATGGCGCAGATCTGAGATCAGATGTGGGCAGTCCACGTCTGACAAAGAAGTATCGCGAGAGTGACTGGAAATAACGCTTATCAAAGAACTCTCGCGATATTTGAGGTCACGACAGCTCGGTCTGCGCATCGCTGCATGATGAAGTAAATGACCTTTGCGTCACTGTTTACTTCCGCCCACTGACTCCGCCCACGCTATAGCTAATCGCTTATAACACTTAATTATGTTTTATTAAATTATATTTATGTTATTATTATGATTTATTATGATTTTTAAATGTCTTTTATGTTTTAGTTATATTAATTGTAATTTTGTTCAGTTTGTTGATGAATTGACCCGGAAGTAAACAGTGCAGCAGTTGTGCAGCGGAAAATGGGTGTAACGTGGTGAGAACATGTGTTTTATTATTATTATTATTATTATTATTATATAACAAAGGCTTGTTCGAGTCTTGTGTGCACAATATAAGTTTCACAATTATTAGTTGTGTTAAATGCACGACTTTAATATAAAATATAAAGATTTAGGAACTATATGAAACTAAAAGTTTATATTGAGATGTGTGATTATACAGGATTGGGTAAAGCATGTTTATTGAGCTCATAAAACACTTCATGATGTAAACTTTACATTACCGTATATTTTACATTGCCTTATATTTTACATTGCCTTATATTTTACATTGCCTTATATTTTACATTGCCGTATATTTTTACATTATCGTATATTTTACATTATCGTATATTTTACATTGCCTTATATTTTACATTGCCTTATATTTTACATTGCCTTATATTTTACATTGCCGTATATTTTTACATTATCGTATATTTTACATTATCGTATATTTTACATTGCCTTATATTTTACATTGCCGTATATTTTTACATTGCCGTATATTTTTACATTACTGTATATTTTACATTGCCTTATATTTTACATTGCCTTATATTTTACATTGCCGTATATTTTTACATTGCCGTATATTTTTACATTACTGTATATTTTACATTATCGTATATTTTACATTGCCTTATATTTTTACATTACTGTATATTTTACATTATCGTATATTTTACATTGCCTTATATTTTACATTGCCGTATATTTTACATTGCCGTATATTTTTACATTGCCGTATATTTTTACATTACTGTATATTTTACATTATCGTATATTTTACATTGCCTTATATTTTACATTATCGTATATTTTACATTGCCTTATATTTTACATTGCCTTATATTTTACATTGCCTTATATTTTACATTGCCTTATATTTTACATTGCCTTATATTTTACATTGCCGTATATTTTACATTGCCGTATATTTTTACATTACTGTATATTTTACATTGCCGTATATTTTACATTACTGTATATTTTACATTACAGTATATTTTACATTGCCTTATATTTTACATTACTGTATATTTTACATTGCCGTATATTTTACATTGCCTTATATTTTACATTACTGTATATTTTACATTGCCTTATATTTTACATTACAGTATATTTTACATTGCCTTATATTTTACATTACCGTATATTTTACATTGCCTTATATTTTACATTACCGTATATTTTACATTGCCTTATATTTTACATTACTGTATATTTTACATTGCCTTATATTTTACATTACTGTATATTTTACATTGCCTTATATTTTACATTGCCTTATATTTTACATTACCGTATATTTTACATTGCCTTATATTTTACATTACTGTATATTTTACATTACCGTATATTTTACATTGCCTTATATTTTACATTACTGTATATTTTACATTGCCTTATATTTTACATTACTGTATATTTTACATTGCCTTATATTTTACATTACTGTATATTTTACATTGCCTTATATTTTACATTACTGTATATTTTACATTGCCTTATATTTTACATTACTGTATATTTTACATTGCCTTATATTTTACATTACCGTATATTTTACATTACTGTATATTTTACATTGCCTTATATTTTACATTGCCTTATATTTTACATTGCCTTATATTTTACATTGCCGTATATTTTACATTACTGTATATTTTACATTACAGTATATTTTACATTCTCTTATATTTTACATTACCGTATATTTTATGTATGTATTGATTCCAGACACCAGACTGAAGACGTCTGTGAGATGTCTCCTGGAGATCTCCTAGAGGTCTTTATGACACCAGACTGAAGACGTCTCAGAGATGTCTTACACATGATGACAGAGATGGATGAGTTTGACAGTATTTGTGTGTTTTTAGTGTGTGTCAGGTTCCTGTGTCCGAAGGTAAAAGTGTGCAGCAAACAGTCGACACGCTGCACAAGAAACTGGAGCAGCTGGGAGCCAACAAACAGGGAAACTTCTGGGTGGACTGTGAGACGTACCACGCTACAGCAAATGCAACCGGTAACTACGTCCACCGCCGTATGTAACGTGGATCACAACTTTATTCCTCTTTAAGACAAAGTCTTGTGTTTGTGTTGCAGGTCAGCCGTCCAAGCTGCTGTACGTCATGCACAATTCAGAGACTCCGCTGAGCTGTATGGCTCTGTTCGAGGGCGGCCCGTATCTCACCGCTGATGCAAACTTTGACGTTTTGATGGTGAAACTCAAAAGTCACTTTGTGAATGCCAAGGGTCATAAAGTGGAGTGTCGAGGCTCGCGTTATCGTTACTGCGACTTCCTGATAAAGGTTGGCACCATCACCATGAGCTCCAGCGCCAGAGGGATTTCAGTCGAGGTGTGACATCGTTTCAGATGTTTTGTGCGGTAGTCTTGCACGTCCATGACTTTATTTTTGTGTGTCTCCAGGTGGAGTACTGTGCATGCGTGATCCCCGGGGACTGCTTGAATCTTATCAAAGAGTTCCTGCAGAGTTTTCTGGGCTCTAACGCTCCGGACGTGCCCTCAAATAAAGCAGACGGTCAACTCTATACGCCCGTGGACTGCATGGACACTATGAGTCAGTACCTGGAGCTCTTCAGTAAAGTTCGCAAACAGCAAGTTCTGCCGGGCAGCGGCGTACGCTGAGACATCGTCTGAACTACAGACGCTCTACAGACGCTCTACAGACGCTCTACAGACGCTCTACAGACGCTCTACAGACGCTCTACAGACAGACTACAGACGCTCTACAGACAGACTACACGTGTGTGATGAACCGGCGACGTTTATTTGTGTTTGATGTCACGCTTCACGCTGGAGGATCGTTTTTCTGTTTCAGAATAAACTTTGGTTCTGTACAGTATTGTGTGGGACTGGTTTACAGTCAAGTGTTATACAATAATAAAACCGGACTAAATAAATAAAAATACATTTTAAGGGAATAAAGAGTTATTAAGAGGATACATGTGATTTAGAATATTTATTCATGTTAGCATTTAATCCTGTTTATTATTTTTATAATAGAAAAATGATTTAAACAAATATTTGTTAATGAAAACTTTGGATTATTCTTTCTTGATATCACTTTATTACCCTAGCAACAACACATGTGTATGTTTCATCATGTTTATAACCGTGCTACTTTAACTCTTTGATGTGTTGCTGTTATATATCTATATAGATAGATATATAATTAATATAAACTTGTTTTTTGTGTTAAAATAAATCAAAATGTAAAGTTAATCTGCCGTGCTTGCCCCGCCTCTGGAGCTTTAAAACCTGACTGACGTCAGCTCAACCAATCAATCGCGGCTGGCGTACCGCTCTCAACCAATCACAGCGAGGACGACATGCACAGGACGGCCGCTCCGCCAATCAGAGCAGAGTGACGTCAGCGCTGCTGGGGTTTGGTTGATCTGTAATGGTGACAGCTCGCGTGTGCGGATGATGGCGGTAAATAAGAGCAGAAAGAGAATATAATGCGATAAATGTCGCTCGTTATTATTATCGTGTTACAGCTATTTAACGAGCTGACTCTCCGCGGAGAACACGTTTTACACAGAGTCCGTGGGTTCCTGTGAGACTTTATTCTGAGTGTTTGTGTGTCTGTGCGGCTTTTGTTGAATGGGTTTAAAGTAACGAGTTACTCGCGCCGGTATAAACACAAACACCGAGCGCACAAACACACAAATCCAACACAACTGATTGTGAAGATACAACAAGAGACCCGGAGGACAATCTTTTGTTCTGTGAGTAGCGCTAGCGGGTTAGCACACACACACACACACACTATGATCTCTGAGAGACACACACACTATACACAAAGACACACACACACACACACACTATGATATCTGAGAGACACACACACTATACACAAAGACACACACACACACACAAACAAACAAACTCTGAGAGACACACACACATACTATACACAAAGACACACACACAAACTCTGAGAGACACACACACTGTACACAAAGACACACACACACAACACAACACAAACACACTGATCTCTGAGAGACACACACACACACACACAAACAAACTCTGAGAGACACACACACATACTATACACAAAGACACACACACAAACTCCGAGAGACACAAACACTATACACAAAGACACACACACACTAACACACACTCTCTGAGAGACACACACACACTATACAAAAAGACACACACAAATACACAAACTCTGAGAGACACACACACTATACACAAAAACACACACACATTATAAACACACTCTCTGAGAGACACACACACACACACTATACACAAAGACACAAACAAACACACAAACTCTGAGACACACACACTAACACACAAACTCTGAGACACACACACTATACACAAAGACACACACAAACACACAAACTCTGAGACACACACACTAACACACAAACTCTGAGAGACACACACACTATACACAAAGACACACACAAACTCTGAGACACACACACTAACACACAAACTCTGAGAGACACACACACTATACACAAAAACACACACACATTATACTTACACACAAAAACACACTCTCTGAGAGACACACACACACACACACACTATACAAAAAGACACACACAAACACACAAACTCTGAGAGACACACATTATACACAAAAACACACACACATTATACACACACACACACACACACTAACACACAAACACACACACTCTGAGAGACACACACACACTATACACAAAGAAACACACAAACTCTGAGACACACACACTAACACACAAACTCTGAGAGACACACACACTATACACAAAGACACACACAAACACACAAACTCTGAGACACACACACTAACACACAAACTCTGAGAGACACACACACTATACACAAAGACACACACAAACACACACACACATTGAGAGACACATGCTCACACTATAAACAAACGCACACGCACACACACACACACACACACTGAAACACACAGACTATACACATAGACACACGCACACACACCATACACAAACAAACAAGGAGACACACACAATACACACGCACAGCATTAAACCCGACACACAATCACAAATATACGCTTTTATATGTGCACACACTACATTGCTGCGCACAGAACAACACAGAAACACACACTACATTGTGTACCACATAAAAAAGACAAAAACTACACAAAGACAATTATGCACACACACATCGTAATAACTCAGTTATGAAGTATACTCATGGCTACATGTAATCACATTGGCCTACAAATATTCAGAGACAAATACACACACTGCACTGCGTGACAAACACAGTTGCACACTCACACATGTTGAAGTAGTTTTGTTTTTCTTTAATCCAAACACAAACGTTCTCAGATCTCATCTCGTCATGTGTCTGTTATCGTGATATCGTCTAGTTGAATATGGTGTGTTGTTATATTTAGTGAGGTCATAAAAAACATCCATGTTTGTCATTTCCAGTGTGTGTGTAGCGTGATGACGTCCCTGACACACACGAACAGCAGAACACATCTGCTCTGATGCTGGACCTCAGAACTTCACACAGTGAGTCAAACTAAAAGGTTAAAAACTGTCTTAACCCAACATAATATTGTTGTTATAACAACAGTTGAATCAATTCAATATTACTGTTGTGTATAGTTTATAAACCACACTAAACACTGTTTGTGTAACACGTTCATGTCTGTTGTCAACAGGATGATGTTGATGATAATGGCATGCGGTTCCTGACTCTGAGTGCTCATGCGTGTTGGGAGAAATGGATCGCTGTAAGCACGTGGTGAGGCTTCGTTTGGGTCACGGCCACTCCATTCTCAACCCGCAGAAGTGGCGCTGTGTGGACTGCAACACCACAGAGTCAGTATGGGCCTGTCTGAAGTGCTCACATGTGGCATGTGGACGCTACATGGAGGAACACTCGCTAAGTCATTACCAGCAGACACAACACCCGCTTGCCATGGAGGTACGCGAACTGGACGTCTTTTGTTTCGAATGCGGAGATTACGTGTTGAACGATAACGTGGAGGGAGACCTGAAGCTCCTGCGAGGGGCTCTGTCTACAGTCCGCAGCCCCGGTCAGCGCTCCTTGCGGTCATCTGTTGCTGATGGTGGCCTAAGAGCGTGTGAGGTAAGGCGGGAAGGTGCGGGCCCACGTTCAACCATGCAGACGGCTCTTTTGCACAGGCGGAAAGCTCTGCTCCGAAGCGCACTGCTTCACTGGAGGGACCGACAGCAGGAACAACAGCGGATACGTGAGGAAAAACAGGAGCAAGAAAGAGAGGAGAAGCGACGGCAACGGAGAGAGGTTAAAAAAAGACTAATGGGAGAATTAGCCAATGTTCCACCGAGAAAGAGTGCACGGTTGCTTACTCAGGCTCCACGTCCTACACTAACACTCATTCCGCCCAAGTTCCGGGACCCTCCGGAACGACTTGAGAACGTACTCAATCATCCCCTGCTTCCGCTGTCCAACAAATCTCTCTCACGCAAACCTCTCCGTAGCACAGGTAGACTTCACCGATACCGCACCTCTCAATCAGCACGCCGCAGAAAGCTGGCACCAGGGGTCACTGGACTGCGTAACCTTGGCAACACATGTTACATGAACTCCATCCTTCAGGTTTTAAGTCACCTGCAGAAGTTTAGGGAGTGTTTCCTCACGTTGGATCTGTGCGAGACGGAGGAGCTGCTCGCCAAGACCAACCAATCACAGAATGTGGTAGGAGGAGCCAGTGCCCTCACTGCACTGGGTCGTATGAGCAAGCCAACTGTATCGCAGAACGTCCCACCCAGTTTGAGCACAGCTGAATTGGTGCAACCAAAAGAGCCTCGTTCCTCGTCTCGGCAGCAGATGTCGCTGTGTCACGAGCTGCACACACTCTTCAGGGTCATGTGGTCCGGGCGATGGTCGTTGGTCTCTCCCTTTGCCATGCTGCACTCTGTGTGGAACCTCATCCCGGCGTTCCGTGGGTACGACCAGCAGGATGCTCAAGAGTTCCTCTGTGAGCTTCTGGACAAAGTCCAGCAGGAACTGGAGTCAGATGGACCACGGAAACATTTCTTGATTCCCCTCACGCAGCGGAAGCTCTCCAAACAGGTCCTTAAAGTGCTCAACACTATCTTCCACGGACAGCTACTTAGCCAGGTGATGCAAAGTTTCATTGAGCGGAGTCGTTTAAATCTAGTTTGTCCATTTTATGTTTTGCTTATTCTTCAATCTACAGGTAACGTGTTTGTCCTGCAAGCGCAAGTCTAACACAGTGGAGCCGTTCTGGGATTTGTCTCTGGAGTTTCCGGAGCGATACCACAGGATGGAGAAGCCCAGCACTGCCGCGTGTCAACAGAGCTGTTCACTTTCTGAAATGCTTGCCAAGTTCACAGAGACGGAAGCTTTAGAGGGCTGCATTTATGCCTGCAACTACTGCAACAGTTAGTGCATGCAGCTACAGATTTAATCTTTACAGATCTTTTAGTTTGATGATGCAGTTGTTTACAGCATTGTTTGCGCGTGTGTGTATTTTCAGGAAGACGACGTAAATCGTCCCATAAGCCCCTGTCGTTGTCAGAGGCCTGTAAGCAGTTACTCATCTGTCGTTTACCTCAGGTGCTGCGGCTACATCTCAAACGTTTCCGGTCAGTAAAATAACACTCGTCATTATTAACACCTAATGTAGCATTATTGCTAATGGTTCCATACGCGTTTCCAGGTGGTCTGGTCGGAACCACAGGGAGAAGATCGGCGTCCACGTGGCTTTCGATCAGGTCCTTAACATAGAACCGTACTGCTGCTCGGAGGCTGCGGCGTCACCACAGAGAGAGGCCTACACTTATGATCTATCTGCTGTAGTGATGCATCATGGGAAGGGCTTTGGCTCAGGGCACTACACAGCCTACTGTTATAACACTGAAGGAGGTTTGTAACTGTTCTCCATCTATTGTTAAAGCTCCGGTGTGGAACCACGCTTGTTCCTGATGTTTGTGTTGTGTTGCAGGTTTCTGGGTTCACTGCAATGACTCTGAGATGAACGTGTGCAGCGTGGAGGAGGTGTGCAGCACTCAGGCCTACATCCTGTTCTACACACAGCGCTCCTCATAGTCTCTCTCTCTCTCTCTTTCTGGTCTCTCTGGTCTCTCTCTTTCTGGTCTCTCTCTCTCTCTGGTCTTTCTCTCTCTCTCTCTGGTCTCTCTCTCTATCTCGACCTCTATCTCGATCTCTCTATCTCTATCTCGATCTCTCTCTCTCCGGTCTCTCTCTCTCTATGGTCTCTCTCTCTCTATGGTCTCTCTCTCTCTCTCTGGTCTCTCTGGTCTCTCTCTCTCTGGTCTCTCTCTCTGGTCTCTCTCTCTCGTCTCTCTCTGGTCTCTCTCTCTTGTCTCTCTCTCTGGTCTCTCTCTCTCTCTGTTCTCTCTCTCTCTCTCTCTCTCTCTCTCTCTCTATCTCTCTCTCTCTCTCTCTCTTGTCTCTCTCTCTGGTCTCTCTCTCTCATATTGGAGGTCGGTTCCTGACATCAGCAGTGAGACTCGGAGACATTGGTTCGTCTCTGCTGGCACAGTCACACTTTTACCCAGGGCATTCAGGACCAAACTACACTCACCTGCAGGGTCACAGATGAACTCAAGTACGGATGTCCACTGCTGTCAACAGAAAGACAGACGGACGTGTGACGGCAATACGATCATCACAAACACTGAATCAGGAATTCTTCACCTTTGATACCGTGACTGTTTTCTACGCTCTTTCTACTGGGTTTACATTCAGGACAACAGTGAAAGCCTCTTCAATGTCCTTCTGTGGTACATGACCGAACAATCGATGACGCTGAATGTCTTTTAGTCGTATGTGTGCGCGTGATTGGACGGGTGTGACCTCTGACCCTCAACGTTTGTTCTGTGTGGTGAGAACACCGATTTATTGATCTTGTGGGATCTTCTCGATGATAGTTAATGAATAAAGAAGAAAACTTTAATTTGTAATCTCTTGCGTCTGTCATCTGTGACGAGCTGTCAGATCCAGCTCATATATATATATATTAGTTCTGTAGTTTATACCGACACTTAGTGAATAAAGCACATTAAATTTAGTTTAACTTCACATAAATTACACCAGCATGATCAGAATTCTCAAACTATCTCTAGTGTTATTATAGCCGTATAATTAGAATATTATCAGTTTGTATTATTTTAATACATAAATCAAACTATAGTTATTTTATTCATGGTATATAATAGTTTTACTAATTAATTAAACATGCTTTAATTAAATGCCACAAACCTCACATTTATAATAAATACTTCTAATGGCTGGTTTTATTTAAATCTAATATAATAAATTACAGTTTATGTTAAAGAGTATAAATCTCCCGCCATTTTAGTATTACCTCAGAAGATCTGTGACGATGACATCTGATGAAGATTAAACACACAAATGTGCTTCATGTTATGATTATATTAAAATTAACTCATAATTCAGGATCTCGTTATTATTATTTCTGATCAATCTCATTTGCATAATGTTAATTAATCAAAGCTGCTGCGCATTAAACTGATGACGACAGCAGCTCGCTCAGCCAACCAGCAGGCGGCGCGCCTGAGTCCTGCATAAATTATAGAACAATCCAATCAGATGTCACTTATAATAAATTTAAATATTTAAATATAAAGGCATGATGAGTGGATCCAGTGTGGGATTGATAATAAATCACATTTGTGCACTATTACAGATCCACACATGATCATTCATTCGTTAAAGTGTTTATTAAGAATAAAGAAGTGTTGATTCATTTTAATAAACGGTAGAAACATGAGAAATGTGATCGTGCTGTGTTTACAAAACATGTTCAGATTATTGACTACAGACTTTACATCAAATATCATTCAAGTCAACATGAAACCGCTCCTATATGAAACCTCTCCTATATGGAAACCTTTCCTATATGGAACCGCTCCTATATGGAAACTCTCCTATATGGAAACTCTCCTATATGGAAACGCTCCTATATGGAAACTCTCCTATATGGAAACGCTCCTATATGGAAACTCTGCTATATGGAAACCGCTCCTATATGGAAACGCTCCTATATGGAAACCGCTCCTATATGGAAACCGCTCCTATATGGAAACCGCTCCTATATGGAAACGCTCCTATATGGAAACCGCTCCTATATGGAAACCGCTCCTATATGGAAACCGCTCCTATATGGAAACGCTCCTATATGGAAACCGCTCCTATATGGAAACCGCTCCTATATGGAAACCGCTCCTATATGGAAACCGCTCCTATATGGAAACCGCTCCTATATGGAAACGCTCCTATATGGAAACGCTCCTATATGGAAACCGCTCCTATATGGAAACCGCTCCTATATGGAAACGCTCCTATATGGAAACCGCTCCTATATGGAAACCGCTCCTATATGGAAACGCTCCTATATGGAAACCGCTCCTATATGGAAACCGCTCCTATATGGAAACCGCTCCTATATGGAAACCGCTCCTATATGGAAACCGCTCCTATATGGAAACCGCTCCTATATGGAAACCGCTCCTATATGGAAACCGCTCCTATATGGAAACCGCTCCTATATGGAAACCGCTCCTATATGGAAACCGCTCCTATATGGAAACGCTCCTATATGGAAACGCTCCTATATGGAAACGCTCCTATATGGAAACGCTCCTATATGGAAACGCTCCTATATGGAAACCGCTCCTATATGGAAACCGCTCCTATATGGAAACGCTCCTATATGGAAACCGCTCCTATATGGAAACCGCTCCTATATGGAAACCGCTCCTATATGGAAACGCTCCTATATGGAAACGCTCCTATATGGAAACCGCTCCTATATGGAAACCGCTCCTATATGGAAACCGCTCCTATATGGAAACCGCTCCTATATGGAAACGCTCCTATATGGAAACCGCTCCTATATGGAAACCGCTCCTATATGGAAACCGCTCCTATATGGAAACCGCTCCTATATGGAAACGCTCCTATATGGAAACGCTCCTATATGGAAACCGCTCCTATATGGAAACCGCTCCTATATGGAAACCGCTCCTATATGGAAACGCTCCTATGTGGAAAACGCTCCTATGTGGAAACCGCTCCTATGTGGAAACCGCTCCTATGTGGAAACCGCTCCTATGTGGAAAACGCTCCTATGTGGAAACCGCTCCTATGTGGAAAACGCTCCTATATGGACATATTTACACACATTCAGCGTTTCACAGCATTCCACAGCACACGGCCATCATCCTTTAGTGGAATATATTCCCTTCACTTCTGAATAACTCATTTTTGGTTCTCTTATCATTCAACACCGGTGAAGTCCCTACAGACAAAATCAATTCCTTTAAAATCAATATGATTATTACATGACATTATGAGAGTAAAAGCACACAACATGTAAGAATTGACTCTGTAAATATAACAGATACAGAACTCCCCCGAGACTAAAGGCCACACGTCTACAGAGACGCTTGAAGAGTTCCTTGAGTTGTGATGTTTACATCTGAGATGTGAAGTCAGGATGCGTTCTTTCATTTCTGATTTGTCATCTGAGAATCAGTTGAACATTCATTCATTGAAGCAACAAATGAGCTCAAAATTCGCTTTGAGAAGAACAATAATGAGTAAATGAGGAGTAGTCTACGCCTGTGAATCGAACGCCGCTATCTTCAGTTCTCCAAATGTTTTGTGACACCCCTCAATCGGTCTTTAGTTCTTGATGAGTGTTGTGATTGGTTCTCTCAGCTGGACAGTAGAAGAACCTCCAGCCAATCCCAATGTTTCCACAGCGTGAACAGGAAGAGCGCCAGGGCGAGAGTGGCACCGACGCGGGCACGAGTCTTCATGAGCGGAGTGATGAAGTTGGCCATGGTGGAGACGAACACCAGGAGCACGGCCATCAGGGCCAGAATGACGTTGATGAGTTTCCCGAGCAGAGCTCGAGCGTTTGCGTTCTCCACTCCCTCCAACTGAACCACCTGCTGCTGCTGCTGCTGTAACTCCAGTTTAGTAATGCGGGTGAGACAGGACTCCACTGCCTCCTACACACACAAACAAATATTTAAGAAACAAAATCCTGACGCCAAACATTCTGCAAATGAGTTCTCTAATGTGGACATTCCCAAAATAAGATCAAATGCATCAATGTAGATTTTGGTTGTGTTGTCTTGTACAGAGATAAAACAAACGTAATATTTTTTCCAAGATAATATTTCCCAAGCGTCTGCGTTTGCCCATTTTAACTTTATTATTTAAATAAATAAAGTAGTTGCTTTTGTAATCATGGTTGTGCATGCCTTTATCTTTGGGGTTCGAGATGGGATTTTCGCAGAATTTAGTGGCCTATAGGGCCCCACTGGTCCCTTCTTGCCTGTTGTATAGCAACAGCCATGTCCGCACCTGTATGTCCCGCGCTCTCTCGTACGACTGGTACGCAACCTTCTCCTCCATGCTGGCCAGTTCCTGCTTCAGGTTGCTCATTTCATTCTGATGGAGTTCCGTAAGGTCGTTCAGCTGCTCCTCCAGACGCTCATACCTGCAGGTGAGACAGATGCAGGAACGGGTGAGCAGTCCACAGCCCTCCATCGGCCGATGATGTCTATTGCTTACCTGTATCTCTCCTCCTGCAAGCACTGGGTCATGTAGGTGTAGTCGCTCTGCAGCTGCGCCTTCATGTCCTCGATGGCGTCCTCCATGTGAACTTGACCGGCTTTGATCTCCTGCAGGCCGTCCAGTAGAGCATCCCAGGAGGACGAGGATGTGTGGTGGTGATGGTGGTGGTGATGATGTCCATCCAGTCTTGGGCTTCCCATGGTTGCTCCCATTCCTGACATGGCCCCGCCTGCTCCACCTGAATTACTGCCACCCGCTGACCCTGAGGTGGCACTGGAGCATTCATCGTCGCTGCCATATTTTGGGCTGGAGACCAGCGTGGCGCTGCCACTAAGGGCTCTGGGAGTTTCTTCTGTGTGGACGTCCTCCAGAGTGTCCTTAAGGTGGGCAATGTTGTCGGCGCTGCCAAACTTGTTGCGTATGAGGCTCGCAAATTCTCGCGGTTTGGACACAACGGCAGTGTGAGTGAGAGCAGACACTCCGCCCTTTACACCTTCCACAACTCCTCCTCCAAACCCGCTGATGCCCGCTCGCATGTTAGCACCTACATCCTTCAGGCCCTGCTGCATATCCCTCAAAACATCTTTGGGCTGCCGCGCTGGACCGTTCTGAAGACAACAAGTTAAGAGTGTAAAAATTCCAAGTGTGTCAAGAAAATGTGAGATATAGAATTGATTTTACCTGCTCGATTTCTTTGAGTTTCTTATGGTAGTGTTCAAGTTTCTTGTGCAGGTGTGCGATGCTCTGCGCAGATTTTTGGTTCTTCTTCTCGAACACTTGTTTGATGCGCGAGGCCTGCTGTTTATCAGCGTTGTGGGCCAGTTTGAGATACTCGGCCACATTATCATCCCGTGCCTCCTGCTCCACACGGATCTGCTCTGTGATCTTCAGGATCTTCTGCTGCAGGTGTTCCAGCGCCACTCTCGTTCTCTGGACTTCGCCGGCCGCCCCATCTGTCCCCGCGTCCACACTGATGTTCCCGTCTGAACCTCCGTGGCTCGCAGAGGGCGGCAGACCCAGTGTGGACACTTCACTCTTATCCAGCTGCACACAAAGAAAACGTGAACATGCAACCGCGGCAGAAGAACGGAGAATACACACAGAAACGTGGTGTCACACACCTCACAAGCAGCAGCAGCAGCAGCAGCCATGGCTGTTTACACGCTAAACAAAAACTCAAAGCACAAGCTCGAGGAGAAGCGTGTGACCCACTTCTGTTCTGAAAATATCTCTGCTCCGTACACAACATCACACTAAATCAAGAGATGATACATATCTCAACAAATCAATGAAATCTGACACGCTCGTTAACACACATCACAAATAAACCAGCACTCATGCAGGCTATTAAGCAATCAATAGTAATTATACGTTTGTGAAGATGAATCATTCTCAGACACAACACTCACACACAGAAAGTTCTGCACACATGCGTCAGCAAATATGTGCATGTAATGTGTGAGTGCACTAAACCCTGCTCACACATGAGAGGTTACTGCAGTCCACGCATGTGACACTGAGTCATGTTACCTGCACAAGCGCATGTGTGTGTGTGTGTGTGTGTGTGTGTGTGTGTGTGTGTCTGTGTGTCTGTGTGTGTCTGTGTGTGTGTGTCTGTGTGTGTGTGTGTGTGTGTGTGTGTGTGTGTCACTGATGGACATATCTACAATGTAGGTTAGAATTGAGCGGTGGGGGGACAGCAAACACACAAACAAACACACCTGCAGTGTAGATGTGTGCCTGATGATGGGTCTGACATGCAGAAGCACAGGAGAGAGAGAGATGGACAGACAGATGGATGGACACATGAGGAGAATAATGTGTGAGATATTACCATGATCTTCAGTGCAGGATCAGCTGTCTCACTGCAGAGACGTGTATGAGGGCCATATCCCTCTAGCTGTCTGTCTGTCTCTCTGATGAATCTGTCATGCTTCACAGTAGCCTCTGCTCTCCCGTTGGTCTCATTTTGGTCTCGTCTGGACTGGATTCTTTCTCGTCTCTGGCCGTGTGTTTGTCTGTGTTTCGACGCGGCTGCGGCACAGATGATAGGAGGGGGAGGGGAGCTCAGCGGAGCATGCGTGTCTCTCTCACAAACACACTTACACACACACACACACACACACACACACATACACTGCAGTGCACACACTCATTCAGAGTGAATCTGTCCAGCATGTTCATGTGTGTTGATGCAGAAAAATCACATTTTACAGAAGTGTTCTGCAGGTGTGTGTGTGTGTGTGTGTGTGTGTGTGTGTGTGGGGGGGGGCACCTGACATTTCTCAAACACACAGCAGGGGCTGATGGGAAATGTTGACGTCGGTTTCATGGCAACATGCTTCATAACAACAGGTCACTAGGATGCAGAGCAGCATCTTTAACACAAAATAAAGAAACTCAGGTCGAAATCTTTTAGGTGTCAATAAAAAACACCCGACGCTTTCCTTCTCTTCATATGCAGCTTTATGAACAGTTAAATGTAAATCTACTAAACAACATTTATCTGGAAATAAATACAGAAAATATTTTGAGCTCTTTAACAGAAACAGACTTGTGCAAGCTACACTACTCATAACAAAGAGTGCAATTCAGTATAATCTGTAAATTACCCAGATATTTACAGATCATCAGAAATCTACAGACATCAGAATACATGAACATGACCAAACATGGGAAATAAAACAAGTGCCACTGTAATACCACCATTAAGTGTAAGATATGATACATTTATGTTTTAAACAAAGTGTTTGTAAATATACTTACACAGTCTTATATGATCAAAATGGTTGTACGAGTTACGTGTTTAGAAAGCGTGTTTTGCTTTTAATGCAGAACACACGCAAGACATAAACTAAGTGTTTTACATTTACGTTGTTAAAACGTACATAATGATAACATGCTGACACATTTATCAAGGTTAATATAATTATTAAAAAAGGGTTAGATTCATAAATAACTAAAGTTTAGAGTTTTTAACATCTAGATACATTGTTTGTGCAACAAAGCAATAGTCAGATACACACTTGAGTCAACACTGTCACGGGTTTGACATTGAAAAGATTCATGAACGTTTAAATTTCCATCCTGGTGAATATAGAGACCACAAACACATAAACACGAAGAACACACATGATTACACAAACGCACAACACCGCACGTCTTGTGTTTGTTTTCAGAGTTTTTATGAATGGAAGTGTCTCTACACACGAGTGTGTGTGACAGTTATTGGCCTGATTTACGTGGAGTGGCGACCAGTCTCTTCTTTGCCTGATAGAAATCTGTTTAAACGAAACAAAGCAAAAAAAGGATTACAATACTGAGATTGTTCGATACAACGAAACATTCCTGAAACATTTATGTTTCCCTGCTTGTTCATTATGACAGATTGTGTACGCATCACAGCTTGATCTGGCTCAGGCTCCGCCCCCTCACTCACCTGTGATGTTCGTCTGTTTTCTCTTCTGCGTTTCTTTCTTCTCAGGTGTCGTCTCTGTGTGTTGTGAGACAGATGTGAAGTGCTCTGGGGTGTTGGGGATGTTCTCTTTAAGAGCGTCTGATGATCCCCCCCGATGTCTCAGGTGCTCCCCCGTCTGGCAGGAGCGGTACAGCACAGGCACTCGAACCGCGGACAGTCCCTCCCACTGGAAGTCTCCGCCCTCTAGCGGCTTCTCTGAGACGAAATCAAAGTTCCAGCGGTGCGTTGCTTCTTCTAAATCTCTCCGTAAGATGTCTTTGTATTCCATCTGAAGCTGCTCGCGATCCACCGGACCAAACAGATTCCTTCTCGTCGGTCCGTTTGCAAGAGTTCGCAGGATTCCTCTGTGATATGCCATGACCTTACACTGCAGACAAAAGACAGATTACCTTAACAATTTACATTTACATTTAGTCATTTAGCAGACGCTTTTATCCAAAGCGACTTACAATGTACTGGAAAGTCAATTTGTTTTCTTAGATACATTATCGTCAAATGTTCTCATCAAAAATATTTTATGAAATTTGGTAAGTAAAACATACCAACCATCCAAATTCAAATTGAAAAAAAAGACGATTTAAAACTTAGCAAAACATGATAAAAAGTGCAGCAGGGAAGAGAAATATCAACAAATCAACAGCCGAGAATCTGCATAACCATAAAAATACGCACAACACAACAACACTGTACAATACACTATAAATACACACAAATGTAATCAGTATAAAGTGAAGCTGTTTTCAGACCTGTCTTCTCTTCTGTGCAGTCATCTCTGTGTGTCTCTAACCGTGTGTGTGTGTGTGTGTATGTGTGTGTGTGTGTGTGTGTGTGTGTGTGTGTGTGTGTGTGTGTGTGTGTGTGTGTGTGTTATAAAGGCTGATATGACTCATGATGATGTGATACATGTCCAGACAAATCTACAGTAACATGTGAGGACATGTTCCCTTCTTACACTTCACAAACATGACCAGCAGAGGCCCGTCTAATCTCTTATTTAATACTATAATATATAATATAATATGTATATCTCTTATAAAGAATTATAAAGAGAGACTTTCTTTTGAGCATATATTTTTAATACTCAGCAAATATATTTGTGGGCATAAAAGACATATTTCATGTTTCTATACACCTATAAGTTGCTCCATTACAGCACAGCTCTGTTTAATATTCTGTTTCAATAAAAGGAAATTTATTCATCACAAACTTTCTTAAAGTAACTCTTAAGCCGTCTGTACAGCAGACAAATCCAAGTCTTGTGTCAGGTGACTCAATGTTTAACACTGAGACCTCAGAAACGTGTCAATCTGAGACACAACACGACAATGCTCGACACAACACGACAATGCTCGACACAACACGACAATGCTCGACACAACACGACAATGCTCGACACAACACGACAATGCTCGACACAACACGACAATGCTCGACACAACACGACAATGCTCGACACAACACCACAATGCTCGACACAACACCACAATGCTCGACACAACACCACAATGCTCGACACAACACGACAATGCTCGACACAACACGACAATGCTCGACACAACACGACAATGCTCGACACAACACGACAATGCTCGACACAACACGACAATGCTCGACACAACACCACAATGCTCGACACAACACAACAATGCTCGACACAACACGACAATGCTCGACACAACTAACATGTAACGTGTGATGATGGGAACTCTCTGGAGAACATCTGTCAATCTGAGACACAACACAAAATAGCTCGACACAACACAACAATGCTTGACACGATAATGCTCGACACAACACAGCTCGACACAACACAACACAGCTCAAGACACAACAAAGCTCGACACAACACAGCTCAAGACAACACAGCTCAAGACAACACAGCTCAAGACAACACAGCTCAAGACAACACAGCACAGCAAAACACAGCTCAAGACAACACAGCTCGACACAACACAGCACAGCAAAACACAGCTCAAGACAACACAGCACAACACAGCACAACACAGCTAAAGACAACACAGCTTAAGACAACACAGCTCAACACAGCTCAAGACAACACAGCTCAAGACAACACAGCTCAAGACAACACAGCACAACACAGCTCAAGACAACACAGCTTAAGACAACACAGCTCAAGACAACACAGCTCAAGACAACACAGCTCAAGACAACACAGCTCAAGACAACACAGCACAGCAAAACACAGCTCAAGACACCACAGCTCAAGACACCACAGCTCAAGACACCACAGCTCAAGACAACATAGCTCAACACAACACAGCTCAAGACAACACAGCTCAACACAACACAGCACAGCAAAACACAGCTCAAGACAACACAGCTCGACACAACACAGCTCAACACAACACAGCTCAAGACACCACAGCTCAAGACAACACAGCTCAACACAACACAGCTCAAGACAACACAGCTCAACACAACACAGCACAGCAAAACACAGCTCAAGACAACACAGCAAAACACAGCTCAAGACAACACAGCTAAAAACAGCTCAAGACACCACAGCTTAAGACAACACAACTCGACAAAACACATATCAACACAACACAGCTCAAGACAACACAGCACAACACCTCAAGACAACACAGCACAACAACTCAAGACAACACAACAACTCAAGACAACACAACACAGCTCAAGACAACACAACTCAAGACAACACAACACAGAACAGCTAACACAGCACAACACGGCTCAAGACAACACAGCTCAAGATAACACAACACAGCTCAAGACAACACAACACAACACAGCTCAAGACAACACAACACAACACAGCTCAAGACAACACAACACAACACAGCTCAAGACAACACAACACAGCACAACACAGCACAACACAGCTCAAGACAACACAGCTCAAGACAACACAGCTCAAGACAACACAACACAGCTCAAGACAACACAACTCAAGACAACACAACTCAAGACAACACAACTCAAGACAACACAACACAGCACAACACAACACAGCACAACACAACAAAACACAACACAGCACAACACAGCTCAAGACAACACAACTCAAGACAACACAGCACAACACAGCACAACACAACACAACACAGCACAACACAGCACAACACAACAAAACACAGCACAACACAGCACAGCACAGCACAGCACAACACAGCACAACACAGCACAACACAACACAGCTCAAGACAACAAAGCTAAAAACAACACAACACAGCTCAAGACAACACAACACAGCTCAAGACAACACAACACAGCTCAAGACAACACAACACAACACAACACAGCACAACACAACACAACACAACACAACACAACACAACACAACTCAAGACAACACAACACAGCACAACACAACACAACACAGCACAACACAACACAGCACAACACAGCACAACACAGCACAACACAACACAGCTCAAGACAACAAAGATAAAAACAACACAACACAACACAGCACTGCACAACACAACACAACACAGCACAGCACAACACAGCACAGCACAACACAGCACAACACAGCACAACAAAACACAACACAACACAACACAGCACAACACAACACAACACAGCTCAAGACAACAAAGCTAAAAACAACACAACACAGCTCAAGACAACACAACACAGCTCAAGACAACACAACACAGCACAACACAACACAACACAACACAACACAACACAGCACAGCTCAAGACAACACAACACAGCACAGCTCAAGACAACAAAGCTCAAAACAACACAACACAGCACAACACAGCACAACAAAACACAACACAACACAACACAGCACAGCACAACACAACACAGCTCAAGACAACAAAGCTAAAAACAACACAACACAGCACAACACAGCACAACAAAACACAACACAACACAGCACAACACAACACAGCTCAAGACAACAAAGCTAAAAACAACACAACACAGCTCAAGAC
This sequence comes from Triplophysa yarkandensis, assembly GCA_033220385.1. NCBI lineage: Eukaryota > Metazoa > Chordata > Actinopteri > Cypriniformes > Nemacheilidae > Triplophysa > Triplophysa yarkandensis. The sequence goes on along the minus strand of CM065658.1, from coordinate 10,805,586 downwards.
AACACAACACAACACAGCTCAACACAACACAACACAGCACAACACAGCACAACACAACACAACACAACACAACACAGCTCAAGACAACACAACACAGCTCAAGACAACACAACACAGCTCAAGACAACACAACACAGCTCAGCACAACACAACACAACACAGCTCAAGACAACACAACACAACACAGCACAGCACAACACAGCACAGCACAACACAACTCAACACAACACAACACAACACAGCACAACACAGCACAACACAGCACAGCACAGCACAACACAACACAACACAGCTCAAGACAACACAACTCAAGAAAACACAACAGAGCTCAAGACAACACAACACAACACAGCTCAAGACAACACAACACAGCACAGCTCAAGACAACAAAGCTAAAAACAACACAACACAAGTAACACAACAAAAGCAACACAACACAACACAGCTCAAGACAACAAAGCTAAAAACAAGACAACACAGCTCAAGACAACACAACACAACACAGCTCAAGACAACACAACACAGCACAGCTCAAGACAACAAAGCTAAAAACAACACAACACAAGTAACACAACAAAAGACAACACAACACAACACAACACAACACAGCTCAACACAACACAGCTCAACACAACACAACACAACACAACACAACACAACACAACACAACACAACACAAGTAACACAACAAAAGACAACACAACACAACACAACACAAGTAACACAACAAAAGACAACACAACACAGCTCAACACAACACAACACAGCTCAAGACAACACAACACAACACAGCTCAAGACAACACAGCACAGCTCAAGACAACACAACACAGCACAGCTCAAGACAACACAACAAAGCTAAAAACAACACAACACAAGTAACACAACAAAAGACAACACAACACAACACAGCTCAAGACAACACAACACAACACAGCTCAAGACAACACAACACAGCACAGCTCAAGACAACAAAGCTAAAAACAACACAACACAAGTAACACAACAAAAGACAACACAACACAACACAACACAACACAACACAGCTCAACACAACACAACACAACACAAGTAACACAACAAAAGACAACATAACACAACACAACACAACACAAGTAACACAACAAAAGACAACACAACACAACACAGCTCAACACAACACAACACAGCTCAAGACAACACAACACAACACAACACAGCACAGCTCAAGACAACACAACACAGCACAGCTCAAGACAACAAAGCTAAAAACAACACAACACAAGTAACACAACAAAAGACAACACAACACAACACAACACAGCTCAACACAACACAACACAGCTCAAGACAACACAACACAACACAGCTCAAGACAACACAGCTCAAGACAACACAACACAACACAGCTCAAGACAACACAACACAGCACAGCTCAAGACAACAAAGCTAAAAACAACACAACACAAGTAACACAACAAAAGACAACACAACACAACACAACACAGCTCAACACAACACAACACAACACAACACAACACAACACAGCTCAACACAGCTCAACACAACACAACACAACACAACACAAGTAACACAACACAACACAAGTAACACAACACAACACAACACAAGTAACACAACAAAAGACAACACAACACAACACAGCTCAACACAACACAACACAGCTCAAGACAACACAACACAACACAACACAGCACAGCTCAAGACAACACAACACAGCACAGCTCAAGACAACAAAGCTAAAAACAACACAACACAAGTAACACAACAAAAGACAACACAACACAACACAGCACAACACAACACAGCTCAAGACAACACAGCTCAAGACAACACAGCTCAAGACAACACAACACAACACAGCACAGCTCAAGACAACACAACACAACACAAGTAACACAACACAGCTCAAGACAACACAACACAACACAACACAACACAGCTCAAGACAACACAGCTCAAGACAACACAGCTCAAGACAAGACAACACAACACAACACAGCTCAAGACAACACAACACAACACAACACAACACAGCTCAAGACAACACAGCTCAAGACAACACAACACAACACAGCTCAAGACAACACAACACAACACAACACAACACAGCTCAAGACAACACAGCTCAAGACAACACAGCTCAAGACAACACAACACAACACAGCTCAAGACAACACAGCTCAAGACAACACAACACAACACAGCTCAACACAACACAACACAGCTCAAGACAACACAACACAACACAACACAGCTCAAGACAACACAGCTCAAGACAACACAACACAACACAGCTCAAGACAACACAACACAACACAGCACAACACAACACAGCTCAAGACAACACAGCTCAAGACAACACAACACAACACAGCTCAAGACAACACAGCTCAAGACAACACAACACAACACAGCTCAACACAACACAACACAGCTCAAGACAACACAACACAACACAGCTCAAGACAACACAACACAACACAGCTCAAGACAACACAGCTCAAGACAACACAGCTCAAGACAACACAACACAACACAGCTCAAGACAACACAACACAACACAGCTCAAGACAACACAACACAACACAGCTCAAGACAACACAACACAACACAGCTCAAGACAACACAACACAACACAACACAGCTCAAGACAACACAGCTCAAGACAACACAACACAACACAGCTCAAGACAACACAACACAACACAGCTCAAGACAACACAACACAACACAGCTCAAGACAACACAGCACAGCTCAAGACAACACAACACAGCACAGCTCAAGACAACACAACAAAGCTAAAAACAACACAACACAAGTAACACAACAAAAGACAACACAACACAACACAGCTCAAGACAACACAACACAACACAGCTCAAGACAACACAACACAGCACAGCTCAAGACAACAAAGCTAAAAACAACACAACACAAGTAACACAACAAAAGACAACACAACACAACACAACACAACACAGCTCAACACAACACAGCTCAACACAACACAACACAACACAACACAACACAACACAACACAAGTAACACAACAAAAGACAACACAACACAACACAACACAAGTAACACAACAAAAGACAACACAACACAGCTCAACACAACACAACACAGCTCAAGACAACACAACACAACACAGCTCAAGACAACACAGCACAGCTCAAGACAACACAACACAGCACAGCTCAAGACAACACAACAAAGCTAAAAACAACACAACACAAGTAACACAACAAAAGACAACACAACACAACACAGCTCAAGACAACACAACACAACACAGCTCAAGACAACACAACACAGCACAGCTCAAGACAACAAAGCTAAAAACAACACAACACAAGTAACACAACAAAAGACAACACAACACAACACAACACAACACAGCTCAACACAACACAACACAACACAAGTAACACAACAAAAGACAACATAACACAACACAACACAACACAAGTAACACAACAAAAGACAACACAACACAACACAGCTCAACACAACACAACACAGCTCAAGACAACACAACACAACACAACACAGCACAGCTCAAGACAACACAACACAGCACAGCTCAAGACAACAAAGCTAAAAACAACACAACACAAGTAACACAACAAAAGACAACACAACACAACACAGCTCAAGACAACACAGCTCAAGACAACACAACACAACACAGCTCAAGACAACACAACACAACACAGCTCAAGACAACACAGCTCAAGACAACACAACACAACACAGCTCAAGACAACACAACACAGCACAGCTCAAGACAACAAAGCTAAAAACAACACAACACAAGTAACACAACAAAAGACAACACAACACAACACAACACAGCTCAACACAACACAACACAACACAACACAACACAACACAACACAGCTCAACACAGCTCAACACAACACAACACAACACAACACAAGTAACACAACACAACACAAGTAACACAACACAACACAACACAAGTAACACAACACAACACAACACAGCTCAACACAACACAACACAGCTCAAGACAACACAACACAACACAACACAGCACAGCTCAAGACAACACAACACAGCACAGCTCAAGACAACAAAGCTAAAAACAACACAACACAAGTAACACAACAAAAGACAACACAACACAACACAGCACAACACAACACAGCTCAAGACAACACAGCTCAAGACAACACAGCTCAAGACAACACAACACAACACAGCACAGCTCAAGACAACACAACACAACACAAGTAACACAACACAGCTCAAGACAACACAACACAACACAACACAACACAGCTCAAGACAACACAGCTCAAGACAACACAGCTCAAGACAAGACAACACAACACAACACAGCTCAAGACAACACAACACAACACAACACAACACAGCTCAAGACAACACAGCTCAAGACAACACAACACAACACAGCTCAAGACAACACAACACAACACAACACAACACAGCTCAAGACAACACAGCTCAAGACAACACAGCTCAAGACAACACAACACAACACAGCTCAAGACAACACAGCTCAAGACAACACAACACAACACAGCTCAACACAACACAACACAGCTCAAGACAACACAACACAACACAACACAGCTCAAGACAACACGGCTCAAGACAACACAACACAACACAGCTCAAGACAACACAACACAACACAGCACAACACAACACAGCTCAAGACAACACAGCTCAAGACAACACAACACAACACAGCTCAAGACAACACAGCTCAAGACAACACAACACAACACAGCTCAACACAACACAACACAGCTCAAGACAACACAACACAACACAGCTCAAGACAACACAACACAACACAGCTCAAGACAACACAGCTCAAGACAACACAGCTCAAGACAACACAACACAACACAGCTCAAGACAACACAACACAACACAGCTCAAGACAACACAACACAACACAGCTCAAGACAACACAACACAACACAGCTCAAGACAACACAACACAACACAACACAGCTCAAGACAACACAGCTCAAGACAACACAACACAACACAGCTCAAGACAACACAACACAACACAGCTCAAGACAACAAAGCTAAAAACAACACAACACAAGTAACACAACAAAACACAACAAAACACAAAAATAGTCTAATTAAACACAGTCTCAGTCACAGTCTCTTAATAAACCTGATATAATGAGTAATGTTCAGAAATTAATAACATTTAAACAAACTTCATTCATGACGTAATAAAAACTATTATTGTTGAATGTTCTCAAACGTGTTTTATTGTACACGTCACTTGAGTGACGTCACGGCGAATCTCATTGGTTGATGTGCAGGAACGTGCAGTTTTATGAGCAAACATTTAAGACAGTGGCGGGAAACAGAGACGGACGCTGATTGGTCAACAGTGACACGCGCGCGTGCCCTGCCCACTATTTTCTGTGTCCACGTGCAAGTGTAACTCGTGCTCGTGTCAGGAAAACATGTTAAATAATAATAACACACTTTTATTACACAACATGATTATAAAACACTTCTGAAGTTAAACTCAATATGTTTATGAAACTTTACATCACAACACTTTTGTTTTAGACAAATATAAATATATAAAGAATAAATTAAACTTTATTACATAAGCTGTAATCGATTAAAATATGAATAAACTTATAAACTTACATGTTTTCAGATTCCACGGATGAGAATAATAAAGTTTCAGGTAAAAGTAAATCGAGTAAAGTAATAAAAGTGTCGCTCTGAGTTTCTATAAATAATAATAATAAACTAGAGTTTGTATAGAGTTCGTATAGAGTTCGTATAGAGTCCGTATAGAGTTTGTATAGAGTTTGAATGTTCTGTGTCGAGTCTGAGAAACAGTTGAGAAACTTGTGAGACTGAGAGACTTCACGAGCTTTTATAAACTCTGGTGGGCGTCAACGGACAGTGGGCGGGGCTAACAGAGCACTGCACGTGTACTGAACACGTGACTAACGTAAGCGCATACGTAACACGCACACATACGTCACACACACACATACGTCACACACACGTCACAGGCACACTTTATTATTAATATTATATATTAATTAATGTTGTTAGTTATAACTAAACCATGCTCATGGCTATAAAAACTCTTAAAGTAAAATATGAATAAATGATGATTTTAACACTGACACAAGTGTGTGATTGTTTTATATTAATTAAATATTAAAGAGAATAAAGTTGAAACAAAGTCATGAAATAGAAAAGTTTTAATTTATTGTGGATAAAAAATTAAGAGAAGATTCTTTGACTGGAATAACTGAAGAATATAAAATATTTTAAAGATTTATTTAATGTGTATTTCTAATGTAGCACAAATGTGTATGCGTGCGTGCTTGATTGTGTGTGTGTGTGTGTGTGTGTGTGCGTGTGTGTGTGCGTTTTAAGCAATAAATGTAATGTAAAATAAAAAATTAACGTTTGTTTAAAAATAATAGATGAGTGTAAAGATTATAGAAACATTGAGGGAAAAGTAAGACAAGTAAAATGTTTGTGATTAAAAAAGTCAATAAAGATCAGAAAGTTTAGATAAGAGATTCTTCATAAAGAATAAACACATTGATAAATGAATATAAAGTTTACATCTGAAAGAGTTAAAGCTTACATAACATCTGTGAATAAAGTTTAAAACTCTAAACACTTGTGTTGATCTGTTTCCCTTCAGCACAAATAATCTTAGATCCAAAACTTCAATCATGAGAATCACAAGACATTATTTATATCATATTTATGTTTTAAGGATGTCTGTAACAGAATCTTTTAGAACACAACATGTTCTCATCATTAGTTTAATATTTAACAAAGATTGACTGAATAGAAATATCATGCTTTATGGTATCGTCCACATGCAAATGTATATACACACATATAAACCCCTCACTATAAAGTAATGAAAAGATTAGCAATCCCAATTCAAGAAGCAAAACTTCCCAGCTGCAGATGTAAGTATTATTAAAATAATTGCTCTCTCTCGTCAGCATTTAGTTATGCATACAAAACTGTAAAGAAAGAGCTAAACGTTTCACACATCAGATCAGATCCATGAGATGCACGGACACACACACACACACACACACAAGTCCAGGGTTTTGTAATGAGATTTAATTCAGATCAAGATTATAAACGGTACAAACACTGAGGAAAAATAATATATGAAAGCTGTACTTTATACCCACGTGTGTCATTACACATCACCCCCCCCTCCCTCCCCACTCTCATTACACAGTAACAAATAAAACCTAAAAGAACCAGTTCAGACCAATCAGATTCCACTCTTAGTCCTTCTGTCCAATCACATTCAGATTCCCGCTTATATATCAAATAAAACAAATGTATTAAAAGTGTGTGAGATGGAATGATGTCACGCGTCAACACCTGAAAAGCACACACAAACAGCTACAAAAAACAAACAAACTGCTAAAATAACTGATGCGTAAAAAAACAACAACGTGAGACACGAATGAACGGCGGGCAGAAAAGTCTTTTCATCCAAATTTCAAGATGTTTGATCTGTGTTGACGTTCCATCACGTTCTCGTCAAAATAACATTTATTTCCTTTCAGTGGATCTGGAACGACTGGACGGAGAATTGCATTTAGTGTTTGTCAACGATACAAACAAGAATTAATTATATGAATGAAGACACTCACCTCCTCGATCTGGAAAAAGATCTTGAAGGTTTATGGTTCCTGTCACGGGACAGTGATCTTTCCCTCCTGCGCTCTCTGGAAAAAGATCTAGAAAGAGACCAGAAAAACAACACTTAGCAAGATCTATGACAAAACTATGGCAAAACTTGGAGGAAATCCAGACTCACCTGCTTCGACTACGACTGAAGCTCCTCCTCCTGGGAGATCTGAAGAGGAGGAAAAAGAGAGTGAACAAACCAACAAGACGACATGGACAGCCCTGAATCTCCAGCCTGCAAAACTCAACACCACCTGATACAGGGGTGAGAGGAGATCAGCTCTCACAACACATCCTCAAACACACAAGGCTTGTGTGAACCTCCAGACACTGCTCTGAGTCTAGAACTACTTATCATCAGAGTCTAGAATTCACTGCAAACACTCCGCAGACAAGCCAACACAATGGAGAAAGTGAAAGAAACCATGAAGAGCACTGAAAGCCCACGCTTGTCATGTAACCTGAACCTCCGTTTGGGCTCCCCATCAGTCTGCTTACCTAGCTTAACCTCCCTCTCTTTCTCTCTCTCCCTCTCCCTCTCTGTGTGTTCAGGAGTTTGCAAAAGATTTCATACCAACCCTGTTTGATTCAACTGCACAGGAGATTTCTCCTCATCTTACATCTGTATGTCAGCATTAAACTGTATAAAGCAGGAAAAACTTACTAGTCTTTTGGTTTTCAACAAGCTAGAAAAGGCGAAGGGGAGACGGCTGGCGGCCGGGGAGCAGAATTGGTTGCAAAGTGCCGGCCAGATGCCGCGAGCTGTTTAGCTGGCTTGCGGATGGGGGCTGGACGTAGTGGATTTTTCCTGCTTTTATTGCTTAGCTGTAGGCTGATGCTGCCAGTTGGTAGTGTAGACATTGGGAAACGTTAAACGCCGATTGATCAGGAATGTGAAGTGGGCCGCTGACGATTGGGTGTTAAGGTTGGAGGAGGAGGAGCTGAGAACGGCATGCTCAGGAACCAACGGGCTGGTGCGACCTGATGCCTGGGTCATGTGACACCGACCCAGCCAGCTGATTGGGGCTCGCTGGTCACATGATGCTGAAAGAGGACTAGTAGACTGACTCAGAGGGTGGTGAGGAGAGGCATGGTGGTGACTCTGCAACGGGGTTCATTTTTATTAATATATATATGATAAAAGAAAAGGAAAAAACAACCTTCATTTAAGTCAACATAAGATTGCATTCCAACCATTGACACTCGCCATTAAGTTACTCAAGGCTAGCGACTGGGCTCTAAAATCCAAATACAATCAAAAATATTTAGCAGTTAATGGATGAACCGCACAAACTGAAAAGATGAGGATCACATTTCACCCAAGATTCAAAACACACCTTGTTAAGACAACCATGAATCTTACCTTTATACTTTTGCAGACATAAATATAGTATTAAATTTACATTATTGAAGAAAAAAATATACATATGTATTTGCCTTTCCGATATTATATATATATAGGATCTTTTAACTGTTAAGTAAACGTACTACAAGTTTATCAAGTTATTCTGACACTAAGGTGAAACATGACACTCATTTGTGAGATTCAATTGAATATTACTTGATCTGTGGCCTCATGTATAAAACTGTGTGTAGATGTTATTCTTACAATAGAACATTTTAGTTTATTTTCAGAAATCCTAATGTGTCGTCATAAAACACAAAATGAGAAACGTTACAGAAATATATCAGGATTTACATAAAATAAACTTATGGTAAATGTTAATACGTAACAAGTGAAAGGCACAGTTTATACATCAGGCCCGCAGGAGAATTTGAGTAGCCCAGTCGGATATGAGCAGTGTTTATATCTTAATGGTTATTAATGATAATGAAGATGGAAGAGTAAAGGATCTCCAGCAGACAGCAGCAGCCCGGGCGACACGCACAGGCCTCCGGATCCGACAGGACGCTTGAAACCGACCTTTACCATCTGATCCAACACCTACATTCATCTGTGAGGAGAGAAAGGTTTACCTGCGTCTGGCGGCGGGGCTACGTCTGCGGTAGTCATCGCGTGGACGTCGGCCCCAAGATGGGGGCGGACCCCGGTTACGATTTCGCTTCTCGCCGTTGGACAACTCCACCCTCACCCGGCAACCGCAGAGGGTCCTGCGTAAAAATCCCACAATTAAATCACGATACAAACAAAGCAAAACAAAGAGACGAAGGGTGTGCATAAAGAGACGAAGGGGTCATCTCACCGTCCGTCCAGCTCTCTGACTGCATCTGTGGCATCACGGGGATCCTCAAACTCTACAAACGCAAAACCGGGAGGATTCCGCGCCACCCAAACGCTCCTCAGGGGTCCGTAATAACCGAACGCTCGTTCCAGCTCGGATTTATTCCCATTGTTTCCCAGATTACCCACGTACACCTTACAGTCCAGAGGACAATCTCGATGCATGACTCGATCTACGGGACACAACACAACACCGTTAACATTCAGGATTCGCCTCATTTCAGTCTATTAGAAATCGGTGGGAGAAAACATGAATCCGTCAGTCCTCAAACAAAGACAAAACATGACGTGTGTATTCGGTGGAGAAATCTTTTTTATCTGCACTGTTTGTTCACTGGTTTGCACTCTTTCTTCCATGTGCCTTGCACTACTTTTTATTTAACCTTATTTTTTATTAATTTTTTTTTAAATTATGTTCTTTCTTCACATTCCCTAATGGTATAGTTGTGTAGTTTTTATCTTTTTTACTGTTAGTGTTATGTGTACGCACCAGGGACTGAGAATAACGCAATGTCGATTCTCTGTATGTATGTTTTAAGCGTCTGCTAAATGACAAATGTAAATGTAAATGTACTGTACATGTGGAAGAATTGACAATAAAGCAGACTTGAACTTGACATGTCCGACATATCACAGAAGTGCCGTCACAACACATGAGCTAATTGATTATCCTAAAAGATCAGTATAAAATAAAACATATATAATGTCGTATGTGAACAGGTTGTTGCTGCGTGTACGACAGTCCTGTAGTCCAACAATCTTTAACAGTTTTGGTATGAATGCAGAACAGTGATTAAGCAATATTAAGAACGTAATTAACGTCAGAAGTCGAAGTGAAACATGTCGGTTATATCGTTTTAAAACACGTTTAATCCACTTTACATCGCTTCCCCGAGCCCAAATCTTCAGGAAGAACCGGACGGTTTGGGTTCAAGTTAGGAATTAAAGTAACACAAAGAATGTGCGCAAACCACACAACACACTTCGGTGTTTCTTTAAGAACATTCGTTAAAGTCTCATCAGAATACACAAGATGAGCTGACTGATATCAGACATGTCGGTTTCTTTAGAAGCGTAAAGAGAAACACACAAATGTATATAATTATTATAATTACTATAATTATTTCTGTTTAATGTACAGCTGTGGTGTATATATGTTAGCAAAACCAGATTTAGCCTCTAACTACAGTAACTACACTAAATGATCAAGTTATCGCGAGACTTCAGTGCAGATATCGCGATGTATCGCGGCCCCCTGGAGATATCGCGATACTTTACACCGGTATTTAAATCTCATTCAGGTTCATATCTCTGTTTAATACTGTCAATACTCCACTCACAGAGTATCATTATTAAAGTATTACACCACACAGAGTGTATAATAAAGTAATATGAGAGTTATTTTACAGTTAAATGAGAGGAAATAACTGAAGGCTTTTGTCTGCGGCTCAAAATGGCGCCAGCGTGCGCGAGATCGCGGTTAAACACATGTTATAAAATGTGTTTTATTATTAAATAACATCACATGAACAAACACGACATGTTACTAAATCAAAGCAGTAAAGTTCAGTCAGCGACGCGCGGTAATGACGAGCTGTTAGCGGCTAGCGGCTAATCCGGGTCAGCGGTAAAATGGCGGAACATCGCGAATCAATCTAAAATGAACATTTGCGCGCTTCTGCGTTATTAATGTTTATATCATATAGGTGAAGCGCATTTAAGTGTCGTTGTTAGTGCAGACGTGTGGTTTTACCTGAAATATCGCGCGTTTGTCGACGGTACAGAGCCTCGACTCTCGGACTGACTGACTGTGAAATGGCGCAGCGTGCTGAGGCGACGCGCTTACGTACGAGCGCATACGTCATCACGCACGTCACGCAGGAGAGACGCCTGCAGGCTGTACGGATGGTCTGTGGCGAGATCTCAGCTCACGTGAGAGGAAGAAGCATCTTAATGACATAATTAACATCTCAGAACTTTACATTTGTGTCTAAATGTGTTATAAACGGGTCTGCTGACTCTGTGATGATAATGTCAGTGTGTTACATTGTGTTCTTGAACCCTCTTTTGGACTTTAAAGGTTTGAATCTGGAATGTTGACTTTTAATTGAGAAAGTTGTGAGTTTGTCATGTTGTGTAGGTTGCCGGTCAGAGATGTTGATGGATGCAGGAATGAAGCGGTGACACACACACACACACACACACACACACACACACACACACACACAGCATTTCTCACCTGCAGAGACCACATCTGAGATGTGTTGCTACGGCGACGCCGGCCCTGAGTGATGCTGCTCCGCCGATGTGGAATCACACTGATGATGTCACACAGTTCTCAGCTTCTGATGGAAACACAACAATGACCCAGAAGGGTTTAATGGCCATTAAAAGTTGTGCTCAAGTCAACAAGAGGGTCTGATTGATCTCGTCTCGTCTTTGTGTCTCACATTCTCCAACGCTAAACGCTCCAAACGCTTCATCCGAGAATCAATCAACGCATTCATTAGAACTGAGTCAGACTGATAATTGGGAGTGTGACATCACTTCCTGTGTTTGGAGTGCTGAGGGGTCTATATAAACTCTGGGATGTGAGTGTGTGTCAGTCAAACATCTGCAGGAGAACACACACACACACACACACACACACACACACAGTCAGAGAGAGACGTGTAAGTGTTCTTATTATTGCGTGTTGTGTTTAAAGTTTTGTGTAGTTATTGGTGTTTTATTCTCAGATGATGTCGAAGTGTCTGAGGTCTCATCAGCGTCTCGCTGTCGTCTTCCTGATGGTGTTGACAGTCGCTCAGTCTCAAGACAGCCAAAGGTACAACTCATCGCATGCGGAATCTTATTTATATTTGTTTTAATGATCGTTTCTATTTCAGACAGTTCTGTTGTTTCTCATATATTACGCAGATATATTGGTTGGTTTAGTTTGATGAATAATTTGACTTTACATTGCAGTTCATGTATATAATTAGCTCATTGTTTTGGAAACCGATATGAGATTATTGACAGGCGGGTTTTGTTGTAGTTTGTTGGAGTGAGTGTTGTGTTTATTTCAGCAGACGGGCCGTGACCGAGCATCAGTTGATGCATGATCGTGGTCGCTCCATTCAGAGTCTCAAGCGTTTGATCTGGTTATCCAGTGCCATCGAGGGGCTTCACACCGCTCAGACCCGCACGCTGACCCCGGGTGACCCGGACAACCGCCCAAATCTCCTGCAAACTCAGCCCGGACACCGGAGAGCGCTAGAGACGCTGCTGAGTGACATGTACGCGCCTCATCTAACGTCGGTGTTCGACGGAGAGAAGTAACATCTGAGAGCCAGCATAAACACACAACACCGTGTAAACTAATCCCGTATGACATCGAAGTATGGTGACCATACACCGTACTTCAAATGTTTCGTTTCACAGGATAGCACATTTCAGTTTAGTATCACACATTTATTCATGCGCTGTTTATTTCTGCTACTTATTTATAACGTGATGAGATCTGTTAAGAGTTGACTGATGTTATATATCGTCTTTCTGTAGTTATTAAAGGAAGGGTATCGTGCTGTTGCATGCATTATAAGAGCTTTAGACTGTTAAACATGTCCAGTTCTCATGTTCAACTCGATCCATTCGCTTAAACCGAGTGAGACGCATGTCGGGGTATTTCTGTGTTCAATACGCTCCTCTCGTACAGCTGAAGGCTGCGAAAGGTTTTTTTCAATATTCAACTTGCAGACGTCATGACATCACGAGTTTTTATCAGAGAGCTCAGAAGAGCGTGAGTATGAGTGTGTATTGAAGGAGGCGATGCTCGCGGTCCGCCGGCGGGAGCTCGACTTCATCCAGAAATAATCATCAAGCTGTATCTGTCTTCTGTTAATGTGAGGAACTAACGACTTCTCTGAGATACAAGAACAACAAGACTCAAGGTCCTCGAGATTAATATAAGAGGGACAGAAAGTGCATGTGATCCCCGTCCTTTAAAGGGTTTCTGTTGATAGAGGCTTTAAATCTTTACAGTAAATGTGTACAAACATCATGACTGCTGTTGTGAATATTTGTGTTTAAATGTGTTCTTCCCACACTTCCTCACACACTAAAAAAAGACACAAACTTTTAATTTTTCCAAAAACAGTAAAGGTGAATTTTACGAACTTTTATTTTTGTTTTGTGTGAGTCAATATTCCAAAACACCTGTAATGTTCGCTTACTTCGAATTCTAATAAAAAAAAAATCACATTACTGGGTTATTATCTTAGCGTGAAGAAAGCTGACCAGCATGAATGTAAAAAAGTTGAATAAAACGAATCTTAAATCCATCACAGGTCCACGATATAAAACAGGTGAAAAGTGAGGCACCAAAGAGAAGTAAACTTTACATTTGAGAGTAAACACTTCATAAGTCCTGAAGACATCACAGAACAAGTCTCAAATCAGCGCGTTTTGGGATTTCATACAACAGACACCCCCACACACACATACACACATGCACTCACGCACACAAACACACGCACAAAATTACAAACATACACAATCTCTCTTTCTTCACTTCTTCAAAAGCGTTCATCAGCCATCATTTTGTCTTCCTGCAAAGAGAAAAATGAAAACGTACATAATGCAGAAGAAGAGAGTTAACACGATCCAGAATGAACTGGGAGCAGTTTTATGTCGACATTAAAACATTACACCAGGCCAGGAAATATTTGTTAACTTATCCTTATTACCAAAGGACAGGAAGTATAAGTTGAATGAGAGTAAGCAGAGGGCCGAACTCTTTAAATGCAAATAGATAAATGAACTCAACTTCAAACCAAGATTGAGACGGAATCCAGAGGACTTTAATGTAAGTAAGTATGTTTTTTCTTATATACCTTCTTGTATTCTCTTCATGACGGTTGTATAAAGTGTGTTTAGTCACTTGTGAGGGCTCAGTTGTGTTAGAAAGCTGTTTTTATAACGCACAAATAACTGTCAATGTAAACAGTGGGTTAGACCGAACTCTCTTACCATCTAGAATACAAAGATCTAGCTCAAACTGTTTCAAATGTGTGTGATTTATGGTCGTTATTTGTCCAGGTCTGCTCTAGAATACTTGGATGTTCTTAAAGAAACACCCGGACCATGTTCAGCTCTTTCCATCAGTGTGAAGACAAAGTGTTTATTGTGTTTGTCTCTTACCGTCTCACTGCAGAATATCTGCAAGTTTCTCTTGATAGTACTCGTAGTTTTCCTGGCAGTCCTCCCACAGCGTGAACTGCTGATCGTCGTTCTCCACGAACGTGTCCCATGTGTAGGTGAAATCCAATGGCTTCATCATGCGGAGTTTACAGCCGGCGGCCGCCAGCATCTTCAGCCCTGCCTGGATCTCTGGCTCTTCCACTCGAAGAGACGAGCAGAGAAGATGGACAGCTTGACATTTTTGCGGGACTGGAGGATCTCGGCGAGTTTGCCGGCGCAGGGGGCGCAGGGGCTGGACGACATGTACCAGGTGACGGTGTATTTACAAGCAGGATCACAGTTGGGCAGGACCTGCTGGAAGAACGCCTCCTCCGCGTGAAAACCTGTGTGCTCGTCCTCTATATAACCTCTGAGGAGACCCTCCGGCCCGGGACCTTGATCCACCAGATAACACAGGAAGGTTTTATTCCGGCCGGATGAGTATTCCACATTCTTAAACTGAAACTTGAAGAAGAACGGATCGATGCGATTGCTGAAAACACACGATTGAATATAAAAGGTTTAATATATTCCTTCTTAAATCTATAGTTTGTCAATAATCTTAATGCAAACATTGTCAGATGGGTTTATCCACTGAGACCTACACTTCGTTATATTGCACATCTGATTCTGAGTATGTGCAATCCCTGTGATCAAACCCATGTCTCTAACCACCGAGCCACAGAAAAGCTGTTTT
>CM065658.1:10779547-10789193 GCA_033220385.1 Triplophysa yarkandensis | reverse complement strand
CCTCACTTTTATTATTACTCATGACTAAAGTAACGAGAGTGAAACATAAAGAATATTACACTTATAATGCTTATATTATCAATTATAAATATTATATTATTTGTAATATTTTAGGTTATTTTCTTGACTTTGTTTTTTCAACGAGATGTTAACTATTATTCAAAATAATTAAAATTTAACATTCAGTGTTATTTAAAATGTAAAAGTAAATGAACATAATGTGTAGATGTGTGTGTGAAGAGCGACACATCAGCACTGACCAGCACTGTTCTCTTCAAATTCACTTTAATATACAAATTAAGAATAAAATAAAGATGTGCAATCCACACAGATGATTTATCATAATATTACTGTTCAAATATCTGACACATCAGTCATTAGCAAATTATATGGAATTATTCAAGTTCTACAGGATCACACTAACTTGTGTCAGTGAAAATATAAACACTCCTCAATATATCCAGACCAAACCAGAGATTGTAGACATTTCAGGAAAAATATATATTTATTTTTGGTACATATCCACGTGACAATACGGGAGTATATAATAGTAAATAACAGAAGTGTGTGTGTGTGTGTGTGTGTTTGTGTGTGTGTGTGTGTGTGTGTCCTTTAGGAGAATGTGATTTGTCCTGCGGAGGAATAGTATCCTGTACAGTCGGAGGAGAATCTCTGAGACAGATGAACACAATTCAGATCAAATGCTCCAAAATAAAACTCGCCAAACTCCTGCAAACATAAACACACACGCACGCACGCACGCACGCACACACACAGGTACATATATGAAGTATTATTCAGAGTAAATCTATAAGTGTACAGAAAAGATCGTATCACCAACACACTAAGAGACTGTTATACTGCTTCACTCTTCCATTATTTTGGTCAGCAAAGTTTCATTAAATTAGAACTAATTCCTAGAATGTAAAACCTAATAGTACACTAAAATTCTGAGAGAATAGACGCTGCTTTTCCTGGATAGAAAAACAAACAATCTGCCATGCTGCCAAACAGTGATGCTTTTGTGTGTGTGTGTGTGTGTGTGTGTGTGTGTGTGTGTGTGTGTTTGTGTGTGTGTGTGTCAACAAGTGTTTGCAGATAATGTATAGTTCCAGTGAGTGCCACCAGGAGGAAGTAGATACACACATTTAACATATCAATTCAATCTCATTATTATGGGAGAGAAACTGTAATAGTTTTTTAACAGCAGTCATTCTCCTGGTATTATTTGGGATGTTCACCAGGTTTGGTATAAACATTCTGATTCATAAATATTGTGAAGTTTTTCACCTGTAAGATGTTTCTTGCATCAAAAGCTTCACGAATGTTTGGTTTCCCTGATGTTCCTTTAGCCTCAGCTGAAAGAAACACACAAACAACAAACGTCACAACATTCTTACATAACTGAACAACTATCAACATGTTCTGTTTATATGGAACCAGTGAAGCAAACAACATTACACGACTGTCAAAGGAAAAGCAACAAAACACAGTCGACAGGACGTCAGCACCAGAATATCCCGAAAAACCAAACAAGTGAATCGCTCCAGATCTAAACAGAGTGTCCTATAGACAGCAACACAAACATCACTAACTCTGGCCGTCTTCTATAAAGCATCTGAATGAATCCTTTGTATGCATAGGGTGAAAACACGAACACGCGCACGCGCGCGCACACACACACACACACACACACACACACACACACACACACACACACACACACACACACACACACACACACACACACACACAATCATGTTGAGCAACAGCATTTGTCTGAGAGTGATGTGCAGTGTTTTCATCGCTATGTGATGACTGACCTCTCATCACAACATCACAACAACACAACAACATTATAATTACATGTACAATTCATACATGTGAAACTTTACCCAGCAAACCACACATTAATCTTGTGTATTCAAGGTATAAAATAATTAACTTCGTTTTTTTCTGCTATTACATGCAATTAAATCATTATTTTTATTTTTATTTTGGGAGAAGTATTGTTGTTCACTGAATGACACAAAAACAATATTACTCGACCTGAACATAGGTCCTTAATAACACATGTATGAAAAAAGGAAAATGATCACCAAATGTAAATGTATATAAGCTTTAATTGTATATATGTATGTATGTATATATGGTGTTGGTGCGTGAATGTGTTTGTAATAAAATGGGAAGATCTCACCAAATGGATCTCTCCTGAAGAGTGTGTTCATCACTGTGCCATGAATCTTTACTCGATCCCATTCACGTTCCATCAGACCAGCTGACACGAAACACTCTACGAGCCTTTCTGCTATCTGCTGCAGTCTACACACACACGCACATACACACACACGCACACGCACACACTTTAAATGTGTCCTCAAATGTTTTTTCAGAGACTTGTGTAATACAGCTTGTTCTGATTGTAGTTCTGACAAAATACAAACATCATCAGCAGCACCGCAGGAGATGAACTGAATCTTACTTCTCTGATCCATCTCGAGCAGATACTTTGGCATAGAGAACATCCACCATTGATGGGTCATCATTCATATACTCGATTCCTCTGACCTCAACAGGAAGAGCTTTTCCTTGTGTTATATCTCTAGAAACATACAAACACTATCTGTCAGGTCAAAACATCATCACATAAACCTGTGTGTGTGTGTGTGTGTGTGTGTGTGTGTGTGTGTGTGTGTGTGTGTGTGTGCGTGCGTGCGTGCGTGTGTCATATTCTGTCACACACCTGATGGTTTCTTCACACTGTTGAAGTAGCTCGATGGCACGTGTCACTTCCTGTTCATTCAGCAGGACCAGGGTACCGATGGTGAGATGGAGTTTTGCTGGACTCTGAAAAATACTGGCATCCACCCCTGAGTCCTGTGAAACACCACAAAGATTATTATGAGAGATGAGCATAAGTTTGTTTCTTAGTAAGCTAAAAAGTTTTACTTAACTACGGGATAGGGGGGCTTCAAAATAAATCAGACCTCTCATCATTTGTTTTAGTAAACATTTGACAGAACAAAATGTATGAAATGCTGTTGACAGACCTGACAACAGCGATCCAGCACCTCATCTCTGAAGCGCACAAACCCCTCCTGCACCTGAGGATCATTCAGTGCCAAAGACACAAAGTGTGTGAACGGCTGCTTCCTTCGAAAGCTGTCAATCAAAACCTCAACACGGGTGACAGCTGAGACCACAGAGGCCTGCTGCGTTCCTGTGATCACTAAACACACACACACACACACACACACACACACACACACACACACACACACACACACACACACACACACACACACACACACACACACACACACACACACACACACACACACACACACACACACACACACACACACACACACACAAACAAACACACACATGGAAACACAAAGTACTGAAAACATCCTGTAACTAGAACATGCAGACCTCTGAAGCACTTTTATTTATACACATGGATATCTTTAGTTGCAGACTGCATCACGCCAATAAATATGTCTCAATTTGTTAACAAACAACAAACTGAACTGAAATATGATCACGATCTCTTATACAAAGTTAGCAAATAGATTTCGATCATCTTTTTATCGATGACATTTCATTCTTACCGATCTGTCCCTCTATACCCTGTTTGGGGATACTGATGGAAGTTTTCGTCTCAGTTTCCAGACGCTTTCTTGTCTCTCCTTTCTTTCCGATGATATACCTAAAAAATCACCACACGATACAAAAGACTTATTTTGAAACCTATCTATTTTAATTTTAGCTCATGTGTTTTATAATATATAATACATAATGGCATAAAAAAACACGTATGTGAAAACATATTCATTTAACCATCACCTCTTGATTCTGTAAGTCTTGGATAAAAGCGTCTGCTAAATGACTAAATGTAAATGTAAGTCGCTTTGGATAAAAGCGTCTGCTAAATGACTAAATGTAAATGTAAATGTAAGTCGCTTTGGATAAAAGCGTCTGCTAAATGACTAAATGTAAATGTAAATGTAAGTCGCTTTGGATAAAAGCGTCTGCTAAATGACTAAATGTAAATGTAAATGTAAGTCGCTTTGGATAAAAGCGTCTGCTAAATGACTAAATGTAAATGTAAATGTAAGTCGCTTTGGATAAAAGCGTCTGCTAAATGACTAAATGTAATTGTAACTGTAAGTCGCTTTGGATAAAAGCGTCTGCTAAATGACTAAATGTAAATGTAAATGTAAGTCGCTTTGGATAAAAGCGTCTGCTAAATGACTAAATGTAAATGTAAATGTAAGTCGCTTTGGATAAAAGCGTCTGCTAAATGACTAAATGTAAATGTAAATGTAAGTCGCTTTGGATAAAAGCGTCTGCTAAATGACTAAATGTAAATGTAAGTCGCTTTGGATAAAAGCGTCTGCTAAATGACTAAATGTAAATGTAAATGATTCTAAACCATGTTTCCAAAACTGTCAAACTTTATCAAAGTTATTAATAACTCGATCAACAGCAGTGTAAAGTTGATCATGTCTATTACTAGACTGGACGGTTTGTGAAATACCAACTTATAAAGGACAGCTGGCACATCTATGGCACAGCGGAAGCCTTTCTCCGTCTGCTCTATGTTGTGTGTATCACAGGCTTCATCCATCCACCGCTCCTCATCTGATCACATAACACATATGATTAATGTGACAGGATTATTGATTATTGATTACATTGATGATAGTCACTCATTATTAAAGCACAAACTCATTTCTGAGCAGGAATACTCTTCTTCTTCTTCTTCTTCTTCCTCCGGGACAGGGTTTTTTCTGTATATTCTGCCGTTGATGTTCATGAGCACCGGCCGTAACACATCCATGATGACTCAGAAACTGCAGGAAGAATAAAATATCACAATCATAAACATGTGATTGTAAACATGTCAAACCAGCAGATTCTGTTCCATTTAATGATGATGTCATTGTATAGTTCAATGCTTACATTATTGTTAAAATGAATATTTATATTTGCAAAGTTGTCTTATATGTGATTATATTTACAGAGCAATTTAATACAAACATAATAAACAAGAAATCATGTTTATAGTAACAATCATGTGGTGAAACTCCTCCTGCTTTAAGATATCAAGATAAGATAAACATTTATTTAAAAGAAGCATGTTGTTAATAAATAAATAAATAAATAAATAAAGAATAAATATCATTAATTTGTAATGTTACCTTCTGCTGCAGTGTGTGTGTGTGTGTGTGTGTGTGTGTGTGCTAGAGCTGGAGCTCACTTCCGCTTTCGTCACATGACGTCACAGCCGCGCTGCTCAGTTGGTGCAGTGAGAAATATACAAAGTTTTTCGTTGATTTTATATTTTAAATATAAATATATTAAATGTCAGCTCACTGTCAGTCATGTAAAAGCACAGTTTAAACATGCTAATGTGTGCAGGATGTTGTGTTGTTACCTCGGGCGCCGCGGGGGGCGCTGTGACGTCACATCCGTGTTAAACACGCGTCCGGACACACAGAGAAGAAGACCGGACGGAGCTTCAGGTTATTCTGATTAAATCTCATTAAACTGATCTTATTTATTCATATTAACTTCTGCATGTATGTTTGTAATGCTGTTGTTCTTAAGAATAAAAGAGTTTCTGTGATATTCACTTTAATGTTAATCATTGTTGTTGTTTGTGTGTTGATGTGTGTGTGTTTAAGTCAATAACTTCTCTCAGGTTAAGATGTTTAAACCACACTTCAGTATTTTATACATTCATATTAACATGTGTTATTAATGACAGTTATACACACACACACATATACATTGAGTTGTTATATATTGTTATATATTGTTGTGTATTGTTGTTATTGTTGTGTATTGTTGTGTATTGTTGTGTATTGTTGTGTATTGTTGTTATTGTTGTGTATTGTTGTGTATTGTTGTGTCTTGTTATGTATTGTTATGTATTGTTGTGTATTGTTGTGTATTGTTATGTATTGTTGTGTATTGTCGTGTATTGTTGTTATTGTTGTGTATTGTTGTGTCTTGTTGTTATTGTTGTGTATTGTTGTGTATTGTCGTGTATTGTTATGTATTGTTATGTATTGTTATGTATTGTTGTGTATTGTTGTGTATTGTTATGTATTGTTGTGTATTGTCGTGTATTGTTGTTATTGTTGTGTATTGTTGTGTCTTGTTGTTATTGTTGTGTATTGTTGTGTCTTGTTATGTATTGTTATGTATTGTTGTGTATTGTTGTGTATTGTTATGTATTGTTGTGTATTGTCGTGTATTGTTGTTATTGTTGTGTATTGTTGTGTCTTGTTGTTATTGTTGTGTATTGTTGTGTATTGTCGTGTATTGTTATGTATTGTTGTGTATTGTTATGTATTGTTGTGTATTGTTGTGTATTGTTGTGTATTGTTGTGTATTGTCGTGTATTGTCGTGTATTGTTGTGTATTGTTGTGTATTGTCGTGTATTGTTATGTATTGTTGTGTATTGTTGTGTATTGTTGTGTATTGTTGTGTATTGTCGTGTATTGTCGTGTATTGTCGTGTATTGTCGTGTATTGTCGTGTATTGTTGTGTATTGTTGTGTATTGTCGTGTATTGTCGTGTATTGTCGTGTATTGTCATGTATTGTCATGTTTTGTTATTATGTATTGTTATGTATTGTTATGTATTGTTATGTATTGTTATGTATTGTTGTGTATTGTTGTGTATTGTTATGTATTGTTATGTATTGTTATGTATTGTTGTGTATTGTCGTGTATTGTCGTGTATTGTCGTGTATTGTCGTGTATTGTCGTGTATTGTCGTGTATTGTCGTGTATTGTCGTGTATTGTCGTGTATTGTCGTGTATTGTCGTGTATTGTCGTGTATTGTTCTGTATTGTTGTGTATTGTTGTGTATTGTTCTGTATTGTCGTGTATTGTCGTGTATTGTCATGTTTTGTTATTATGTATTGTTATGTATTGTTATGTTTTGTTATGTATTGTTGTGTATTGTTGTGTATTGTTGTGTATTGTTGTGTATTGTTGTGTATTGTTCTGTATTGTCGTGTATTGTCGTGTATTGTCGTGTATTGTCGTGTATTGTCGTGTATTGTCGTGTATTGTCGTGTATTGTCGTGTATTGTTGTGTATTGTTGTGTATTGTTGTGTATTGTTCTGTATTGTTCTGTATTGTCGTGTATTGTCGTGTATTGTCGTGTATTGTCATGTATTGTCATGTTTTGTTATTATGTATTGTTATGTATTGTTATGTATTGTTATGTATTGTTATGTATTGTTATGTATTGTTGTGTATTGTTGTGTATTGTTATGTATTGTCGTGTATTGTCGTGTATTGTCGTGTATTGTCGTGTATTGTCGTGTATTGTCGTGTATTGTCGTGTATTGTTCTGTATTGTTGTGTATTGTTGTGTATTGTTCTGTATTGTCGTGTATTGTCGTGTATTGTCGTGTATTGTCGTGTATTGTCGTGTATTGTCGTGTATTGTCGTGTATTGTTATGTATTGTTGTGTATTGTTGTGTATTGTTCTGTATTGTCGTGTATTGTCGTGTATTGTCATGTTTTGTTATTATGTATTGTTATGTATTGTTATGTATTGTTGTGTATTGTTGTGTATTGTTGTGTATTGTTGTGTATTGTTCTGTATTGTTCTGTATTGTCGTGTATTGTCGTGTATTGTCGTGTATTGTCGTGTATTGTCGTGTATTGTCGTGTATTGTCATGTATTGTCATGTATTGTCGTGTATTGTCATGTATTGTTCTGTATTGTCATGTATTGTCATGTATTGTTATTATGTTATGTTATGTATTGTTCTGTATTGTTCTGTATTGTTTTGTATTGTTATGAATTGTTATATAATGTTATGTGTTGTGTTGTGCTGTGTCCTGTAGAGATTGTGAATGGCAGCATCTTCATCCTCATCCTCAGCTGGAGGAGTCAGTGGAAGTTCAGTGACCGGGTCTGGATTCAGTGCTTCTGAACTCATCCCACCCAGAAAAGTGCTCTACACCTATCCCAAAGGAGCCGGAGACATGATGGAAGGTGAGACACGTGTCCGTCTCTTCACTTAACTCTGTGACTTTAAAGGACTTCAGTAAAGTATACGTTAAAAAATATACTGGCTGAGCTTTGGTTTAACACAGATGTGTTGTGGGGGGTCTGTGTGTTATTAGAAAGTGTGACACACATTACCATTCTTCTTGTTTGCTGTTTGCTAAAGTACACACAAGCCGCTTATTTCATCAGTTATGGGAAGATTTTTCTGTGACCAAACACCCAGTGGATGTGCTTTTGTGCTGAGGCTTTTGTAAATCCCTCATAGGAACAATTTGTGGGTCATTTGGCCTGCTCTCATGGAGCAGGGGGTGGTTCCCTGTCTGGCAAATGGCCGATGCACACACGCAGGCACACACACGCACGCACACATGCATGCACGCACACACACACACACACACACACACACACACACACGCATGCATACACACAGACACACACACACAGACACATGGGCACACACACACACATGCATGCATACACACAGACGCATACGCACACACACACACACACATGCATGCATACACACAGACGCATACGCACACACACACACGCACACACACACACATGCATGCATACACACAGATGCATACTCACACACACACGCACGCACACACTCACACAGCATTTGCTCTGTTGTGTATTTGTCGTACTGTATGCAAGTCAATATGTGACCTGTGTATTTCTGTAAGTAGATATAATACTCTATTTATACATGTCAGAAATCTTTAGTGTGACCTCTGAGTTAACACACAAAAGGGTTAGATGTAACTTAGATTAAAATAAAGTGTGCACCAACATTTGTTTAATTTCTATGAGTTTCTGCCTAGATGGATCTGATAGATTTTTATGTGAGTCTGTGTTCAGCTATCAAGTTGCCTCCACGCTGAAGCAGGTTAAGCACGGTAAGACCTTACTAATTTTAACTGTCAGATATGAAAAGAACACATCTATTCAGATAACTTAATATTTTTATGTACATTTCAACTCATGAATGTTGAAACTTTCGGAAGAAAAGACTGAGTTGTATATTTGTGTTTGTGATCTCAGATCAGCAGGTTTCTCGTATGGAGCGTTTAGCTGGATTGGTGGAGCAGTTGGAGGCAGATGAGTGGAAATATAAACCCATCGAGCAGCTCCTGGGATTCACAACATCATAACCGCTTTAAAGTTAAATAAACTGATGTTAAAGATGTTCGTCATGTAGACTTTAGATAGAGTGTTTTGCACAAGTGTTTGTAAAATAGGATTCTTTTGATCATGTGTTTAAATAAATGTTTTCTTGTATTTACTCATGTACAATAAAAGGTTTTAAACGTAAAGCGTGTGTGATAACATGATTTAATGTAAGGCACACATGTCTTAAGACTGTGTTACAAAATTCATTTGAGCTGTAAAATTGCATCATTTCTCTTTGCAAGTTCTTTTTCTAAAGCTTTGGTGGGTGGATGTAAACCGTTTGTTATGTGCACGTATGAAACATGAAAGGTTTGCAAATAGCAGTTTCACGCCTGCTCCACAGCTCAGATGAGTGGAAGTGTTGTGTAGATTGTGTAGATTGTGTAGCGTGGGGGAGGACAACAGCTGTGACGGGATACA
>CM065658.1:10742047-10777047 GCA_033220385.1 Triplophysa yarkandensis | reverse complement strand
GGGGCGTGGCTTGCGTCGCTGTCTATATAAAGGCTCGCCGGGAGCATTGCGTCAGTGTTGTGTGGAGCCTCTGCACACTCACAGCTCCTGCACTTACGCGAGCTCGCGCTCGTCTTTGTTAGATTAACTTCTACATAAACAGCTGTGAATTCACCAACACTGCACAACCAGTGTGTGTGAGAGAGGTAAGAGTCACATCTCGTGTTTTTTATGGGCTTTTATTCACTGGATGATTTATTAACGAGGAAACAATGAAGCCCTCACACAAAACAGTGACGTCATGAGTACCTCTGACACAAGTGTGCATGTTCTGGGACTTTGAGTGACAGGATTTAGTTTTGTGTGTTGATGTTTAATGGATGTTTGTTTCCTCTGCAGTGACAGAACAATGCAGGAAGAACTGGTGTCAGATCTTCCATCCATCCCATCATCTGATGTCCCATCCTGGAGCAGATTCCTGCAGAAGCTCCACAGCTCTCAGAGTCTGGACTCAGATTCTGACCACCACAGCAGTGCTGATGATGGTTCTGATGCAGGTACGTCGACATCCCATCATCACACCCAAGCATCCCGTAGAAAGTTCCGGAGTTTAACAAGCGTTCCTCTCTCACAGGGTCCATATCTCTGCCCGATCTCTCCGAATCCGACCTGTTCTTCGACCCCTCGGAGGAGGCCTTGTGTAAGGAAGTGGTCCAGCTCATCTCCGAGAACCTGAGCCAAGCCAAAGACGGCGCGCTGCACTGCTCCAAACTTCTCATCCCAGAGAAGCTTCTGGAGCACATCGGTCAGGAGCTGGTCCATCTGTCCGTCAGCGAGCCCTGCGGCCTGCGGGGGGCACTCATCGACCTGTGCGTGGAGCAGGGGGGCAGCTGTGAGGCCGTGGGGCAGATCGCCGTGGACTCCTGCCTGGTGCCGACCTTTCATCTGACTCTGGTGCTCAGGCTGGACTCCAAAGGTCTCTGGCCCAAGATCCAGGGTCTCTTCACAGGCCGATCTCCAGCCTCACCGGGGGTCCGACGTGCACTTAAACTGAGCACTGGATTCAGAGTTATCAAAAGAAAACTTTACAGCTCTGAAGAACTTCTCATTGAAGAATGTTAACGTCCTTGTGTAGTTTTTTTTAATTCTAAATCTCTGTAACGGTTCGGTTCTTTTTTTTGATGAGGGGACTGAAGTTATGATGACGTGTGACTGTTGAAAGTCTTTTTAAATGCAGCTTTAGGGTACATATGAACGGACTAAAAAAAGAAAATGTAATCCAGTATATATATATGGTGTGTTCGTGATGTGTTGAGGGATACAGGTTTTGCACTTTGCTGAGTATAAGGCAGATCTTTTTGTTGTTGAAATGTTTACCTCTATTTCTGGAAACCGGATGTGGCAGCTATTTTACATGCAGTCGTGTAGCAAACTTCATGTGTTCTTCTGGATTTGTCTTTCATGCAAGTGCCAATGTGTTGACTGAACATTGTGTCTGAATGTGATCATATGTCCTTACATCAAACGAAGGCTGTTTTCTTTTTAAATGCATATTCAATGCATCATATTTATTTGATATTCAAATACGACATGTACGCTTTTTGTATTTCTGATTTAAAGAAATGCAGAAAATAAATTATTTTTTGAAGGAAAGAATGCTTGTGATGTGTTTCTGTGCACTTCAATTATACAATATTTAATCATTCTTATTATAGTATAAATTATAATTATACATTATTTCTATATTTACATTTTGTCATTTAGCTGATGCTTGTATCCAAAGCGACATACAAATGATCCTTTCTGAAAACATATACATTGATTTTAAATTATTTAAACTGTTTTTTTGTGTGTGTGTATAATTTAAATCAATGTAAAAATAATGCAGTTTGAATGAAGTTAGTTGAAATACACAAAAATATGACTTGAGTTAATAAACTTAAAATTGAATCAGTAAGAAAATGAGCAATCATAACTACAAAACAAAAGGGGTATATAAAGTTTTTTAATGATATAATCTACAGATTGAAACAGAAATTATATATTTTCAGGTGAAATAGATTGACCTAGTTTTTATATATTTATATAAGTTTTAATGTAGAACATTGTATCATAATTCACATGAAACTGGAAGGAAATGATCTGGGGTTGAATCTGGATCTCTGACTGTACTTTACAGTATTTTAATGTAGAGCCACACAGAAGTCTTTCGTCAGGACGACTGCATAAATTGTGTTTTATTGAGTGAGCTGAAACTGTTATTGTGTTTGACTGATAACCGCTGATCAATAATCTGATGGAAGCTTTAACCTTCAGTTGATCCGGCTTTTCCAGTTTTGCTGTCTGCCAGGTTTGTGCGTTCAGCGCTGTGAGTGTGCCCAAACGCATGAATCAGCTGTCAGTGATATCAGCTGACCTGAGAGTAAAACACAGATCACACCACTCATGACACATCCACACACTCAGAAGAACAGCTCTTTATTTCTATTCAGAGTGAAAGTCATGGAGAAAATAACATTTCTTATGAAATAAATAACCCTATGTCATCATTTAATAAATAATACATGTACAGCATTCACTTAATCACACATCAAATCCCTTGATGGATCATTGAAATATACACAATCTTAATCTAAACAAACTTAAATAAATATATGAGGATGTTGTCTGATGATAACCCGATCCTTCATATACTAACAGGCCAGAGTAAGCGTGTCTGAATCCAGTTTCTGAATATAACGGAATATAAAGACTATAAATTATCAATCTTCATTCAGAACTTGAAGTGACCACCACACAAACTTTCAGACGTCTTCTCTGTTACGGCTTCTCTTCTTCTTCATGAAGTCTTCTCTGGTGAGGTTCAGTAGGGCTCAGGTCTAGAGAAATAAGTTGACATTCTGTGGGACGTTGTTCAATATTCCAGACTGCAGAGATCTTTGTTGAAACCTGTCAGTAAAGATCTTTGCACGCTGGACAATTCTGTCATCATTTAATTATCTTCTTGTCATTCTAACCTGTATGACTTTCTTTCTTTTGCACAACATAGAAGAATATATTTTGCAGAATGTCGCTCATAGATTGTAGATCTGAATTGCTTAAAAGCAACCTTTGTGTTTGTGTGTATTTCCTAAGGATGATGAAATTCTGACTTAAGAGGTCAGACATACAAATTGTGTTTCTTATTTTATGATACTTTTTTATTCTTTACGGTTTGATTTAGCTATTAGTTTTAGTTATTAGTATATTAGGTAATCTGCTCTGTTATTTCAGTTGAATGTTACATTTGTGTTATCGTCACAAGCAGATATGAGTGTTTGGTGGTGTCATTCTCAAGGTTCTTAATAACGTCATGAGACATTTCTGTGAATCTGTAGTTTTCCATTCTGGGTTCTGGGTTCATAACACCTGAGGATATTCTGAGTCAGATGAAGTAAGAATGAGCTGAATGAATCTAGAATGATCTAGATACGACTAGACAGAGTCTGGGTTCCTGATGGACCTCTGGAAGGAATCAGCTCATTTTATTTTAACATCACTTCATCTCCTGCTTGCTCCTCCTTTTATCTTCCTTTATTTGATTCTCTACTTTGTATCTTTAAGGTCTGTAAGTCATATCCATAATTAAAACTATCTTCAGGATCAGAAGATGAGACGTGTCAGATCCACAGTCGCTCAACAAAACTGATGGGCCTTATTGACTTGATGTTGTGTTCATTACATGTTAACATTCTTCAAAATATCCTTTTTTCTGTTCTTCAGAATAAAAACAGGCATTGAGGGGTAAAATGACGAGCGATTGAGTAGTTTCAGGAGTGAACCACATTTAAGGGAAAGGTTGACATTTAACCTAAATAAGAATGCTGATGTGAACTAAAGATGAAGGTAAATGTGGAGAGAGCGCCATCACCAGACAGAGCAGAGACATGATGTTGTATTCATGTACAGACCCCAGAACCTCAGAGAGAACAGCTCAGAACCGCTCAGAACCTCAGAGAGAACAGCTCAGAACAGATCAGAACCGCTCAGAACAGATCAGAACCTCAGAGAGAACAGCTCAGAACAGATCAGAACAGCTCAGAACAGATCAGAACAGATCAGAACCTCAGAGAGAACAGCTCAGAACAGATCAGAACCGCTCAGAACCTCAGAGAGAACAGCTCAGAACAGCTCAGAACAGATCAGAACAGATCAGAACCGCTCAGAACAGATCAGAACCTCAGAGAGAACAGCTCAGAACAGATCAGAACCTCAGAGAGAACAGATCAGAACAGATCAGAACCTCAGAGAGAACAGCTCAGAACAGATCAGAACCTCAGAGAGAACAGCTCAGAACAGATCAGAACCTCAGAGAGAACAGCTCAGAACAGATCAGAACCGCTCAGAACAGCTCAGAACAGATCAGAACAGATTAGAACCGCTCAGAACAGCTCAGAACCGCTCAGAACAGCTCAGAACCGCTCAGAACCGCTCAGAACCTCAGAGAGAACAGCTCAGAACCGCTCAGAACCGCTCAGAACCTCAGAGAGAACAGCTCAGAACAGATCAGAACAGCTCAGAACAGATCAGAACCTCAGAGAGAACAGCTCAGAACAGCTCAGAACAGCTCAGAACAGATCAGAACAGATCAGAACCTCAGAGAGAACAGCTCAGAACCGCTCAGAACCGCTCAGAACCTCAGAGAGAACAGCTCAGAACAGATCAGAACAGCTCAGAACAGATCAGAACCTCAGAGAGAACAGCTCAGAACAGCTCAGAACAGATCAGAACCTCAGAGAGAACAGATCAGAACAGCTCAGAACAGATCAGAACCTCAGAGAGAACAGATCAGAACCGCTCAGAACAGATCAGAACAGATCAGAACCGCTCAGAACAGATCAGAACAGATCAGAACCGCTCAGAACAGATCAGAACCGCTCAGAACCGATCAGAAACAGAAGATCTGAAAGATTTCAGAGGAAGAGAAGTGATGTAACACACATACAACACAATAAACTGCTTTACAAATGTCACAAACACACTCACATATATAAAGTCCCAGATGTTTCTCAGGAGAAAGACAAGAGACTGAATAGAGATTGTGTAGATGTACACGACTGTAGATGGCAGAGGTCACACGATCTGGATTTGATGAGAAATGTTTGAGTTCATGTTGAGATCTTGTATAATATAGATGACAAATATAAGTTTAGTTTCAGACATTTCGGACTTCTATTCTGAGACATTTGTCAGATTTCTTTGTCAGAAGAAATATCTTAAAAAAAAATATACATTAGCTATTCCATTCATTTCAATGATGTCCAGGAGCTATATCTGAGATATGACAGATCTCTGATCAGTTATGAGTACACAAGAGACACAAGCTCTGTTGTTCTCCATCGGCCTCAGACTCCTGACTGAAACGCTCATGTAATACTCATGTAACACACGCTTGACACAACAACATGCAAGTTGATTTGTGCTGTATTCAATGCCATGACTGTACCCTGATACCTAACCTTCCCAAACATCTTCTGTGATAATCTGGTTTGTAAATATCACTTAAGAGAGGACACTTGACGAAAGTGAAGACAATATTCTGCTGTGATAGCAGGTAAGGGTCAAAGTGTAGAGGTCACGAGCTTCATGTACATGCTGACCACGACTGTCCATCTAGATGATCTTACTACACAAAGGAATAATCCAGGGTCAAAGGTTAAGAGGTCACAGAGAGATACACTCAGATGGCATTTCTCGTGATTGACAGACGGCCTCTGTTGTACTAAAGCGTGAACACATTTCTACATAATAAAGCAAACAAGGAAACAGATATGTTGGGAGAAACACACGACACACGCATGTTCATCTGATGTCCGCGCGGTCCGGTCCGCCTGCTCAGTGTTATTGATTATTCTCAACCACAAGATGTTCACGTGCAGAATCAGCAAAAGATCAATCCTCAAACAATACAGCACACACAACCGCTGATGTACTTCATGAAACGTTATATCAAATCAACAGCACTTATATATTTATCAATGAAATTATGAATTTAAAAGGCTCAATGTTTGAAAATGTTTTATTGTGTCTTACAAATTGCCCATGTATGAACACATATGACACTTAGACTAAAAGATTTTGCTTTGGAGTAAAGCGAGTGTTGAGTATGTTTGTTATATTCTTGTGTTATTAGCACATGTTGATTTTGTGAACGCTCTTACATTTACATTTAGTCATTTAGCAGACGCTTTTATCCAAAGCGACTTACAATAGTTGAGGACACAATGAAGCGGTAAATAGCCGATACAACAATAGGTGAACAAGTGCTACAACAATGCTACCGAGTTACTCAGAGAGCTCTTCTGCCACATGTAAAGATAACATAAGGAGTTATTAGTAATAATAGTTAATATTACTTTACATTACTATACTTTATACCTAGTATTACACATATTGATCTTCTTCATTTATACAGAGATTAATACAGATGATGTTATAATATGGTTATAAAGGCGTAACATTTCCCTGACATGATTGCTTTATGCGCCCAATCACAGCGCACTGCTTAACTGGCCAATCAGAGCAAACCTAATTTAGTCAAAATAGATTTTAACCTTACACTATGAATTTCCATGGTTTACACTTAACACAAACAATAACACACACGTGCACACACACACACACACACACACACACACACACACACACACACACACACACACACACACACACACACACACACACAGAGACAGACAGACACACACACACACACACACACACACACACACACACACACACACACACACACACACACACACACACACACCTGCAGGGGGCACACATCAGCTGATTTTCGAAACTTTACATTAGTTTTGAAATATAAAGAAATAATATTAGTGAACATTTTCTATCTTACAGTAGAGAGGTAAAATAAAATATAATCAAAAAATGACATGAAAAATAAACATTACATAGACAAATGCCTGCTGGTTTTATAATCTTTAATATAAAACATGATCAAATGACACAACATCAAGACAATGAGAAAGATAAAGGAATTAACATTAGAAACTAACAAAATATATTTGTTTTCAGTTTCAGTATTAATGTTATTTAAAATGGAATTATAGATTTTGTTGGTAGCTATATAAAATATGTTGAAATATTGACACTACTCTATATTATTAAACTATTTTCAGCAGTTATTAGTGGCAGATATTTTATAGTAAGGTCCTGATCCTGAAAGATGATGAAAGCACACACACACACACACACACACACACACACACACACACACACACACACACACACACACACACACACAGAACACACACACACCCACCCACACACACACACACACACACACACACACACACACACACACACACACACACACACACACACACACACACACACACACACACACACACACACACACACACACACACAGAACACACACACACCCACCCACACACACACACACACACACACACACACACACACACACATACTGGTTTTTGTGGTATATAAGGACTCAGATCTCCAAACCAGTCTGATGGTGGTTTAATGGGACCCACCTTTCCCAGTGCCCTGAAGAGACAATAACCCTATCAAAAATTTTCTTTTGACGAGCTGGTGTCAAATCTGGCTTTAAATTTAACATACACACAACAGAACAGAAATTAAAGTGATATGATATTTTAGTGGTATACAGGGTCATTCCCGCCCACTCTTAAAAGTTTGAGGGTTGAAAAATTTGGGGTTTGGAAAGTCCTGCCTTATTTATGAGGACATCAATATTTTGATGACTTAAGGGGACAAATTCAATTTACTGGCACTTTACCATACACAACACACAAATGTGACAACACTGTGTACTGTAATGACCCATGTGGTTAAAGAGAACTGTATCACTAATACAATAGACAATGACAGTTTCTACTGCATTATAAGGACAAATGTGTTTTACTGGCACTTTACCATACACAACCCACAAATGTGACAACATTGTGTATTGTCTAGACTAAGGTAAATAAAGAGAACTGGATCCAAAAATATACTTTTTACTCCATGGTTTATTTTAATATAAAAGACATGAGTATAGGAGTACAGAAAATAATAAATCTTATATTGCTCATCTGAAAAGGACGAATCACTGATTTTTGGCTTTTTTTTTCAAACTAATTCCACGATTTCGTACAAAATCTCGTATGTTTTGAACTGTGCGCTTTGCCAAAACAGGATCCTCAGCAGCCTTACACTGCTGGCATTCAGACAGTGTTGCCAGTTTTCCTTTGGTTATGTGTGGCTTGAAATGTTTCATCACAGCCGTAACCTCAGCAGTTGACCAGCAAACTTTCTGACATTTTCGTGGGTTCCCAATCTCTGTCTCACTCTCTGTACATAAGAATGTGTACTTCAATTAGCTTTTAATTTGATAAGAGTCCATACTTACATTGATGGCAGCATTCTAATGTAAAACCTGGATACCTGAACACACTTCAGCAGCTATTCCAATGGGCATCTGAACACCTGCTTTGACAACAGTTAAACATTTATTATTGCACCTATTGCACATTATACAATACTTGCACTTTATAGTAATTTCACCACAAACTAAATGTTTGACAGATTTAGTAATCAGAAGTATAATCATATGTAAATTAAGTAACGTAAAGTTGATAATGAGTGATTCCCCCTTTAAAGAATTAAAGAAATAGTGCAGGTAGGTCTCTTGTAGTGTCATGGAGACATTGCCAAAGTTTTTTCCTTCTCCTAATTTGAAAGATTGACTTGATGCTGGTGGGACCAGATTTCCATGTGCAGGTATCCACTTTTGTCACACTCTCACTGGACTATTACATTTTAAAAAATACTATTTCAATGGATGTGAAAAATAAATGATTGTTTGAAAGTGATATTTCCTACTGATACACTGAATCACTTTTTCAATAAATGGCTTAAAACATTTAATGGTTGGCTGAAAATGCTACGAAGTCCCCAAGACCTTATATGGTGCTTTTGGTGAATGGCACTTTTTCAGGGGAAAACAAGAACAACCTTTATAAATACATAATGTCTGCACTACTGACCCTAGTGGTATTGCCTTTAGCATTATACACTTATTTAGTAGTATTAACAGAAGCTTTAGACTGTTAAAAGTGTTGATTAGGCATGTTCAAATGGGTTCCTTTTTATTAAAAATCGAGTTAGACTCATGACTTGGTATTTCTTTGCTTCAGAGAAAGGCTTCATAAACGCCCTCAAATATTCAACCTCTATCTGTCAGCAGATCACAAGTTATTTATCGGCCATTTTCTCATTAAATCCCGTCAACTAGTGAGCTAAGAAAAGCACAAGCATCAGTGTGTGAGCTCGACTTTCAGAAACAATCGTAAAGCTGTATCTATCTTCTGTAAATTTAGGTAACCAAAATACTTTTCAGAGTAATTAACAACGCGATTCTAAACTACATGTACTCAGGATTAACATAATATTGACAGAAACTGTATGTTATACCTCTCCATTAAGATTTCTGACATCTAAAAAAGTAGTATTAGCCACAAATGCAATTTACATTGCACTCTATAATATTTGGTTAGCTTTGCACAATCTTGTGATCTGGTATTGAAGACTGATGCAGAAGATAAGGAATAAATATACGTTGAATTTAATAGTGGAGTTTAATGTTTTAACGTACAATTAAAGGACAGAAAATTAGTAATGTTGCAGAGGAATTCAGTAAACTATAAATATAAGTGTCAAACTTAAGCATAACCATGCTTAACTTTGAACAATATTTTGGTGTATAAATCCTGCAAAATTCATCCTAACAACAATTATGTTGTAGTGCAAAATATTGATGCAAATAATTTAAAACAAACAATAAAAAGTAAAACGTCAAAAAATAAATACATAAAGTTAAGTTAACATACCAGCATGATTGTAGGAAGCAGCAGAAACAACATGACTGGAGGCAGCAGCAGCAGACACATCATCATCATCAGCATCACTTTCATCAGGACCACTGGCTTCAGAATCATTCACACTGATCTCATCTTCCAGTAAAAGTCACATATAACACAATGAGTTTCTACATCTGTTCATTTCGGATACAACACAAAAATATTTACATGTTACACTTTTAAAAGAAATCATTCACTGCACTTAAGAGATGCACAGCACTTCACATGATTCATAACTTCACACCTCCCAATAAATGTATGCAACTAACTGGACTATCTACACCAGCATAGACATACCTTCAATCTCAATATCGTCAAGGGATTTGCCCTGAAGATCAGGAAGACTGCCCTTCTCCATAGCTAGCAGCAATTTAGATATTTTAGCCAGCTGAGTAGTGGCTTCAGGTAGCCTGTAATAGTCACGATGTACACGGATATCATGCCCTAAGAAATCGGCAATTTGGTCCAGTTCATTGTTTTTTAGGTTGAGGATTTGTGAGAGAGTAGCGACATGTTTGCGCAGTTGTGTTGAACGCAGAAATTCTGGATTCTGAGCTCCACATTCACTTGCGTAGACCCGAATCGAGTCCTGGCCTCTATAATGACTTTGGCAGTGAGGTCTAGCAAACAAAAAACTGTTGGTGTCATGCACCCCACACTCACTTCTCCTGATTACCAGCAGTGTCAATGCCTCCACCATATCAGGTGAAAGAAGAACAGCCACCTTTCTTCCTCTTTTCCCTCTTATCTCAACACGACTGAAATGACTGCAGAGTTTCTGTTCAAACCTGCTAAGACCCAGAGAAACATCCTCGTGAAGAGAAGTGCTGTCCCTTTCTTGAAAGCTTTTAAGCAGCATTTTTGACACCTCTCCTGCCCGCCGGCGATTGAATACAATTACTCTTACTAGAGTTGCTTTGGCTAGATCTGCATAGCTCTGAGGTGAAGCCATCTCTTTTAGTTTCTCAAAGGCAGAATTTGTGCTCTTTTCAAGGAACTGATGAAGACACTGTACATCTTTGGTGAAAGGCAACGTCGATGGCTTGTTAAATTTGGCCTCATTCAGTGTGACAAGCGCAGAGTGGGAGATCAACTCTGACCACTTTGAGGAGTAGAGCTTTTTGAAGGTATCTGTTGAGGAAATCAATTCTTTGTCTTCAGACATGAGTGCCCTACAATGAATGATTTCACAGATCTTATTCAATGAATGACCAAGTTTGAGTGCAAGACTAGGGCTTTGGTAGCAGTGACTCTCTTCGTCATAGCCAGACACGCTCTGGACTGCTTGAATAAGTCTATAGAAATTAGAAGGTTTCACAGCCTCTTCAAGGCTGTAAATGGAAAACTCTCGACGCAAAGTCAACAACAATCTTCCAATTTCACGGAGTTTCTGTCGTATGTATTCAAATTTAGTAGGGTCATGTCCATGTTTGTTAAAGAACGACTGTGCAAGCTGAAGAATACTCCAGTCACTTTTAACAACAACGGAAACGTCATCATGCTTCATCACACCCAAAAGCTTCCAGACTCCTTGAGAGATCTGCTGACTGAATGCAGACTCTGCAATAGTTGCCAAACCCAAGACTCTGGTCCTCCCTTGCTCTTCGTCAGCATCCCTTGGTTTTGAGGGACATTTACGCAAATGACGCCACAAATCTCTCCGTACAAACATTCCCTTGCAGTACATGCAATGCACATAATCTTTGGCATCCTTTTCTTTTTTTGGTGCCCTTTTCAATTTAAGAGCCCCTTCGCCATTCTGTAAAACATCTGTGTTGTGCTGATAATTGCCTTTATTTCTGAGCTTTTGTAGCATTGCTTTGCGTTCTTTTGAGTTGACTGGGAGTGACAGTGCCTGTCCTACTTCGACTTCAGACATATGAGTTTTCAAATGGCGGGCTAACTTGGATTGCGGTTTCCCACAGATGTAACAGTAATTCTTACTGTTTACTGAACAGGAGATTTGTGTTGAATGCAAACAATGAACTGTTTCATGAATGTTGGTTAATGGCCCTTTCTCTTGCGACTTATTCCTACCTGCTGTCTTCACATGACACGCCTCATCATTATCTGATGAGAGGGATGACATCACTACATCCGTAACCCTCCGCAAATCCGAACCCGAGTCACTATCTAGCTCAATATTCTCTTCATGACAAAGTAAGTCAAACTTGGCTTCCCTTGCTTTCAAGATTTGCTTTCCTTTGCTCTGACATATATCCAGGACAGGTACATCTGATCTAGAGGGGACCACTTTCAGTATTTGTGAGGGAAGATTAGTTTGATCTTGTCTTTCTGTTCTTGTTGTCAGCTCTTCTGAACTATCTGACTGACTGTCTGACTCAGACTGTGGTATGTACTCCTCATCTGATAGCTCTTCTTCTGAACTTATATCCTAACGTCAAGATATGTATGATTACTTTTAAAGCAATTAACTGAACATGAATAAAAAGAAACTACATCTTACCATTGTTGACTGCTTTCCATAAAGTTTCACGTAGCAGGACTTGTGCCAAAAGCTGGAGCACACTATAAAAATTTATAGATAAGTGGTTAACTGTGAAATACAAAATATGTAAGTGGGTCAAGCTGTAAAAAAAGGATACTAACATTTACACCTTAGTCCAAGCCACTTCAATGGCACAACAGGTCCTACACATGCGGCACACTTTTCCCAAATGGATATTGTTGTAGAGGTCACAACATGTCTGCAAACCTTCAAAAAACATGATAGAAAAAACTCTTCAAAAGATATACAGTACTGTCTATACAGTAGTATTCGGCACATCCGCATTTTCATGTTTCTAAGTCATTTATCTATACCACTTAGAAAATTGTGTCATTAGATTGCCCTTGTCTGAGAGTCAATCAGAATTCTCAGCCTGAGCCTGACTGAATATTAAGTCATTAATTTAGAGAAGAT
This sequence comes from Triplophysa yarkandensis, assembly GCA_033220385.1. NCBI lineage: Eukaryota > Metazoa > Chordata > Actinopteri > Cypriniformes > Nemacheilidae > Triplophysa > Triplophysa yarkandensis. The sequence continues at coordinate 10,764,201 of CM065658.1, read as the reverse complement.
TATGGAGTATTTTTGGTTAATACTCAGTAGTACGTGGATTTGCTAAAGTGTGCATATTTCAATGAATAAGTATGTTTTAACTGTTGCAATTAAACTGTTGCGTTTTTATTACATATATTCAAATATAAAACATTACTTAAACCTTGATTGCAAAATGCGATAAATTAAGTATTTCAATTAATTTATCGCATTACATACAACAGACATATCTTAAGTACTTGTCAAATGCAACACTTGCATTCACTTATGCTACTTTACATTCAGAAAATACACTTGTTGACAAGTCACTTACAGTATATAACATTGCAGTGTACTGTTTCTGAAGTTACAGACTAAAACTATGAGTTTACGATTACTTCAGAACACAAAAAATTATACTTTAAAGAATTTTGGCAACCCAAAATCAGTGGCACCCATTCACTTGACAGGGTTCGTGTTAATACAATGATAGTCAATGAGTGATGTTGTTGTTCAGTTAGCAACTTTTTTTAAAATATCCTATTTTGTCTTCTGCAGAGGATGGGTACATGATGAAAGTAATACTCTCACAGCAGAATAGCTTATTCCTGCATCCAGTTTCAATACTAAATGTATAACATACACCAAAACATTTCACATACCTGCTTGAGACTTTCCATAGGTGCACAAAAGCCCTGCTCCTCATTTAACAAATGCTCTATGTCAGCAGATATCTGGAAAAATATTGGGAACAGACAGCAATGTGAAGTGGTATCTCAACACAAACTACTTGTTCGCATCTTCATCATACAAAACTCTTCAAAAAAAATTACCTTCTCACCACCCTTCTTCTCATGCCTATCATGATTCTCTAATACCAACTGACTCTTCTCAAGAGTAACCTGGTTGAGTCCTTCTGTGGGTATTCCAAAGCTCTGCTCCTCATTTAGCAAATGCTCTTTGACAGTCAACAACTGCGAGCACTTAGAATTGAAAACAAAGAGAAAAATTGACTTATACATCAACAGACACAGAAGCTACATGTTCCCCTTTTCCTAAATCATAGAAAACTCTTCAAAACAAAATTACCTTCTCACCACTCTTTTTCTCATGAGTATCATGGTTCTGTAATGCAAACTGACTCTTCTCAAGAGAAACCTGTAATTTAGAACAGAAAAAGCAGATGTACTGATGCCACAGGCTTTGAAACTGAAATAAATAAAGCAGAACCTCTAGAAAAACCTTTTTAAGTTCTTTAGCAGGTTCACGGACACTCAAATCCATTGCCACCGATTCATCCATTTGATCTCTGACTTCTGACTGGAATAAAGTGCTCGATTCCTTCAGATTCTGTTGATCTTCACTAGCCGTCTGTAAGACAAATATTTTGACATTTGCAACTGATAACTGATAGAATACTGGGCTAAATTCCTATATTCACAGCTCAGATATCACAGATTACTCTCTTTAACCATGTTAAGAACAACCATAATAACATCACAGTTAGGGCTGTCCAATAACAACTGCCCCATCCGACAAAAGAAAACGTAATATTACTTTTTATACGAATTATATAGAAACTCAATTCAAAGGTTTTAGGACAGACTCTTTAAAAACTGCAACAGTGATCCATTGATTACATTTCTTGCTAACACACCTTCACTTTCTATTGTTATAGTTGCCTTCAAGATCCTGTCTCCACTAATCTCCTTCAGGCTCTCTCCATCAATCGTCTCTATTCTCACCCACATCAATAACTTATATCTCAACACCGTTACTTTTCCAACAACCTTTAAAGAGGCTCGCATCAGCCAACTGTTAAATTAAGACACTCTAAAAACTTCTACTCTGGAGAACTACAGCCCAATATCTTTCCTGCCCTGTATTTCCAAAACTCCTAAGCATGTTGCTTTTGACCAACTCTACTGCTTCTTTCAGGTTTGTTTCAAGCTTGGAGCTAAACTCTGCAGGTCACCGGCCCTTTTGGGTTGGGCAACCCTGTTCTATGGGATCAGGTCAAGTTTAATATTAAGTAATAACTGAAAAGTGTGTGCAATTATTACCTTTCCAGATACCTTTTTAGTTGCAATTTCTTGAGGATTCAATTGTTGCTTTACACCTGTCATCTAAAGTTAACAAGATTTGATGAAAAACATTTTTTAAAGGCTTGAATAGAGCAAGAACAATAATATTATGTTCTTTGAATTTGCACATTCTCTGGAAACATTATGGATCATAGGTTTGTGATGTTATGTCTCTGTTTAGCTCACAGTCCATCTTGAACAGGTACTCTGTAATAATGTCTGTTAAAACTCTGAACACATGTGAGGGAGTTCATGAGCGCAGAATTAGACCTGGTTTCAGTATTTTATGTTTGAATCCCTTCCTGTAATTTTTGACCCGAAAATACCCTCTACTAGAACTTAGTTTGAACTTCAAATTAAATTTGTATTTGAGATTATTGCCTAAACATCATCTCCCACCTCTATATCCCAGCATTTCCAAGTGTCCTCATAAACACTGCCTTAGTCAAATTAACAATACACAGGCAGTCTAGAAGACAAGCATAAAGACCATTGGCCAAGGATGTCCTTATAAAACTGTGGTTCTCTAAAAACAGCATTTAGTCATACACATGTTTATAAACACAAGTACACAGCACTGTCCTGTAAAACAATAGTTTCCTCGTATATTAGGCTTTAATAACAGCTCTTCCTCCTCAGTAGTTAGGGCATGGTCTTAATTATGCCAGAGTCAAGGGTTCAACCCCAGGGACTGCACATATTCATAATATTACATAATAATATAATGCAATGTATGTTGCTTTCGATAAATGCATCTTCCAAAAGCCTAAATGTAAATGTGACAATAAAAACAATACACGGATTATAATAATATATGCACAAACTGCATAACCCTTACAGAGGAAAAAACAATTCTAAAGAAACATGCACATGCATTCTTTAAAAATAAAGAGGAATGAGAATATGAATTATGTTCATGCCGTGATCACATGTCCAGTAATCACATGGCCAGAAAAGGCCTTTTCTAACAGACACTTTGATTTATTAAAGGTAAAGATTTAAATACCTTGCAACGCCATGGCCACTCTGAATTGCCATAATTGTATGTGATCTCCTCACCAGTACAAATGCTTCTTATGGCAAATAAACAGAGATGTGGTTTCCCATCCACACGGATGGTCTTCATCCTGCAGTTAGGACTAATATGGTCATCATTTACAAGCCGGCCCAGAGAACCATCATCTCGAGCTGCGTCAACACTAAACAAACCAGAATTAAACTCTTAGTTACAGATCATGGATTCTTGTTTGCTTTACCCATTCAGAAAAGCTTAGACCAATTCTATCAAACATTATTCTTAATAGGGGCTCTTCTTAAGGGGGTTGGATTAAACTGACCTTTGTTAAGTTTGAAAATGTTAGTGCTGTGGACATTGTCGTACAAAACCTCACTACTTCTTACATCTGCCTTTTGTGACAAAACAATGGAATTTATGTATTGTTACATATGTCTGTGTGTAAGCTGTTTTCAGTTTAAAGAACTCTAACATTTAGTAACTTTTGGTTCAGGAAACCACCCCTATACATTTAATATCAGACATTTAATGGTAAACCCCTGTGTTTAATCATACAAATGTGATCATTAACACACAATAACAATGAATAAACTCTAAATTAAAAAAATAAAATTGGATGTATAAAGTGGAGTTTTATACGTACCAAAAGAATTTGCCATTGAAGCGAAATTCAAACATGAATACTTTGAGGGCATTATGATATATTCTTTGCCTCCTCTCACATTCTTCCTTGCTAATGAGATCTCCTCTGTATTCCAAGAGGAAATCTCCCTTCTCAAAGTCAGTACAACTGAAAACACCTCTTCCTAAACACAGCAAATACAATACAGAAATGATATGTGACCATGTAATGAACCCAAGACGGCTTCAGAAACCCTTTACTCACCTTTAAGGTAATCAATGAATCTGATCTCAAATCCATTTTTATCTTTATTATTTAGGCAGAAGTGCTGAGCCTCTTCTGTTGGATTGTCTTTCCTTCTTCTTCTTCTCATCATCATCATCATCATCATGTTTACATCACACTGATTTATAGAGGAAAACATTGTCAAACTAATTAACATATCATTTTCAAACTTATATCAACATATCACATTCATACATTTATCTTAACAGTTTGTATTCATTAGAAATACAACTTCACACTTTAAGCATCCATTAAAGATACATCCAGATACATTATGACCCAGTATCCATGACAACATGTCGTCATCATGATTAAATGATTGTTTTTAACATGCTACTGGAAATACATTTATACAATGTATACATTTTAATACATTATGTACTTTTTATACTTTATTCTGTAATGTTTAGCACATATGTTAAATGCAAGATAGCAATCAGATAGTATCGACCGACATGTGCTTGATTAAATATAATAATGAACAATTATTATCTATAGATGGACTTAAACACTTCAAGTGGTTAAAACTAAGTATTCAATAATATTTTTAATAATTCAATCACTTACTTTGGTCGTACGATGATATAAAATATCCGTCCTGGAGCTTTCCTGCCATTAACGAAGCCCCGCCCACCGGCGCCATCTTGTTGCGAGAGATTTTGCCGCCAATGGCCAATCTAATGGCCAATCACGGACCAGATTTCTTGTATCCAGCCAATCAGAGGCCTTAAAACGTACACTTGTGTGTTCTATGCTAATTTTAAATGACGTAGTTGCAGTACAGCGACCAGACTACAGGGGCACACCATCAGGGTCAGAGGTTACACTGTGTGTGGTATAAATTCAGGGTTTTGTGGTCTATAAGGACATGGCGCGAAAAAGCAGAATTGTGCTTCTGGGACTTAGAAAATAGCATCTACAGTGCTGGATTTATAAGGACATGGCCCCTGTCCTCATAAACCAAAAATGTCCCCATAGTGCTGGTGCGTAGTCATGCCAAAAGTCCTCATGTACCACAAAAACCAACACACACACACACACACACACACACACACACACACACACACACACACACACACACACACACACACACACACACACACACACACACACACTAATCAAAATATAATTGAAACTTGTATATACTTGTCTGCCTTGTACTTAGCTGTTGGATAGTTAAACAAATCTGGTTTATTTAAAGCTTATTTCATATTTTTATGTTTGATTTTCCACAAAGAAAAGATTCCCATGCCAGTCTATTAAGGAATATTTAGGATTTTTTTCAATTAAACATTATATTAGTAGATGTCTTTGTAGAAGTTGGTCATCTGTAAAAAGAAATTTGCACCCTTTTCACAATTTATTTATTTATTTTCTAATTTTAATTGTAAATATTACCATAACAAATATAACAAAATACACTTTATAATACACAAGGTTGTTCCCATCAATAAACATAACATAGAACATACATACAAGGGGAAAAGTGTCAACATTTATGAATATGAAACCTAATGTTGCTATCATTTATTATCATGTTAAATGAAAAGAGTTATGATGTTAAATGAATAGAGTTATGATTTTAAATGAAAAGAGTTATGATTTTAAATGAAAAGAGTTATGATGTTAAATGAATAGAGTTATGATTTTAAATGAAAAGAGTTATGATTTTAAATGAAAAGAGTTATGATTTTAAATGAAAAGAGTTATGATTTTAAATGAATAGAGTTATGATTTTAAATGAATAGAGTTATGATTTTAAATGAAAAGAGTTATGATTTTAAATGAAAAGAGTTATGATGTTAAATGAAAAGAGTTATGATTTTAAATGAATAGAGTTATGATTTTAAATGAAAAGAGTTATGATTTTAAATGAATAGAGTTATGATTTTAAATGAAAAGAGTTATGATTTTAAATGAATAGAGTTATGATTTTAAATGAATAGAGTTATGATTTTAAATGAAAAGAGTTATGATTTTAAATGAAAAGAGTTATGATGTTAAATGAAAAGAGTTATGATTTTAAATGAATAGAGTTATGATTTTAAATGAAAAGAGTTATGATTTTAAATGAATAGAGTTATGATGTTAAATGAAAAGAGTTATGATGTTAAATGAATAGAGTTATGATGTTAAATGAAAAGAGTTATGATTTTAAATGAATAGAGTTATGATTTTAAATGAAAAGAGTTATGATTTTAAATGAAAAGAGTTATGATTTTAAATGAATAGAGTTATGATGTTAAATGAATAGAGTTATGATATTAAATGAAAAGAGTTATGATTTTAAATGAATAGAGTTATTATGTTAAATGAATAGAGTTATGATTTTAAATGAATAGAGTTATGATATTAAATGAAAAGAGTTATGATTTTAAATGAAAAGAGTTATGATTTTAAATGAAAAGAGTTATGATTGTAAATGAATAGAGTTATGATTTTAAATGAATAGAGTTATGATTTTAAATGAATAGAGTTATGATTTTATATGATAAGAGTTATGATGTTAAATGAAAAGAGTTATGATTTTAAATGAATAGAGTTATGATTTTAAATGAAAAGAGTTATGATTGTAAATGAATAGAGTTATGATTTTAAATGAATAGAGTTATGATTTTAAATGAATAGAGTTATGATGTTAAATGAATAGAGTTATGATGTTAAATGAATAGAGTTATGATTTTAAATGAATAGAGTTATGATATTAAATGAATAGAGTTATGATTTTAAATGAATAGAGTTATGATGTTAAATGAATAGAGTTATGATTTTAAATGAAAAGAGTTAGGATTTTATATGATAAGAGTTATGATGTTAAATGAAAAGAGTTATGATTTTAAATGAATAGAGTTATGATGTTAAATGAAAAGAGTTATTATGTTAAATGAAAAGAGTTATGATTTTAAATGAAAAGAGTTATGATGTTAAATGAATAGAGTTATGATGTTAAATGAAAAGAGTTATGATTTTAAATGAAAAGAGTTATGATTTTAAATGAAAAGAGTTATGATGTTAAATGAATAGAGTTATGATTTTAAATGAAAAGAGTTATGATTTTAAATGAAAAGAGTTATGATTTTAAATGAAAAGAGTTATGATTTTAAATGAAAAGAGTTATGATGTTAAATGAAAAGAGTTATGATTTTAAATGAAAAGAGTTATGATTTTAAATGAAAAGAGTTATGATTTTAAATGAATAGAGTTATGATGTTAAATGAAAAGAGTTATGATTTTAAATGAATAGAGTTATGATTTTAACTGAAAAGAGTTATGATTTTAAATGAAAAGAGTTATGATTTTAAATGTTTGTTGATATCAAAGTCACAGAAGATGGCGCTCTCCATCACTTTACCACAGAAAATAAACTATACTAATATTATCATGTGCATTAGTTACTTTTCAGAATTATTACTCACATTAATTAAACTTCCTGTATGTTTAAACAGTATATTTTAGATTTGGCTTGACGTAACAGTTCTGCGATATATCAGAAGTATAAATCGACCTTTCCATGACATACATAAGACCTGACAGTGACATAAGAGTCAAAGTCTAAATGATGTCACAGACTTATATAAAGCGGATTTTTAATCTGAATCTGATGATCTGATTTCAATCATATATAACCGTATGATTGTTTTTATATTGTTCTGTTGTGAGGTGACCTGGTAAAGTTCTCTGTGACACATAATGGAGCTGACACCCGCTGACACACGCTTTACTTCCTAAAGCTACAACACAACACTCCAAAATACTCCTCAAGATGATGCTGGAAGAAACATTAAAGGGATCACACTTCTGTCGTCTGCAGAACTCAAACATCTCCATACAATAGAAGTGAACGGTGTCACTGCTGTTTGGTTATCCACATTCTTCTAAATATCTTCTAGTGTGTTCTGCAGAAGAAAGAAGTCACAGCATTAGATATGACATTAGAGAGTAAAAGATGACGGTGAACTATCACTTATATATTTCAATATGTGTAACAGACGTTCTGTCATTGGTCAATCATTTGCATGTCTTGTGTAAACATCTAAGAGTGATTCATTTCCATTCATAAGGGACATTTCTTTATGATCTATATAATCCCATGGGGAATTGTTTCTCTGTGATAAAGAATCCTTATTACCTTCACAGGTTTGCTCATATGGAGTTACATCACACTATTAACACAATGTTGGGTTTGATATTGCACAAGGAAATCATTCGATTGTGTTAGAATCCATTGATCCATTGAATCTGTTGTAAGAATATATAAGTATGATCACACTGTTTCATACACACTGTATTGTGTTCTTCTCTTGTTGTGGACATTCATCTGGATGGAAACACAAACACACAATGAGAGGAATCACATTAGCATAGTTCATGAAATTCACCAGACAAGAATTAAAACCCAAAAACAGAAGATAAGAGTTATGATTTTAAATGAATAGAGTTATGATTTTAAAGAGTTATGATGTTAAATGAAAAGAGTTATGATTTTAAATGAAAAGAGTTATGATTTTAAATGAAAAGAGTTATGATTTTAAATGAATAGAGTTATGATTTTAAATGAAAAGAGTTATGATTTTAAATGAAAAGAGTTATGATTTTAAAGAGTTATGATTTTAAAGAGTTATGATGTTAAATGAAAAGAGTTATGATTTTAAATGAATAGAGTTATGATTTTAAATGAAAAGAGTTATGATTTTAAATGAAAAGAGTTATGATTTTAAATGAATAGAGTTATGATTTTAAATGAAAAGAGTTATGATTTTAAATGAATAGAGTTATGATTTTAAAGAGTTATGATGTTAAATGAAAAGAGTTATGATTTTAAATGAAAAGAGTTATGATTTTAAATGAAAAGAGTTATGATTTTAAATGAATAGAGTTATGATTTTAAATGAAAAGAGTTATGATTTTAAATGAAAAGAGTTATGATTTTATATGATAAGAGTTATGATTTTAAATGAATAGAGTTATGATGTTAAATGAAAAGAGTTATGATTTTAAATGAAAAGAGTTATGATTTTAAATGAATAGAGTTATGATTTTAAATGAAAAGAGTTATGATGTTAAATGAATAGAGTTATGATTTTAAATGAAAAGAGTTATGATTTTATATGATAAGAGTTATGATTTTAAATGAATAGAGTTATGATTTTAAATGAATAGAGTTATGATGTTAAATGAATAGAGTTATGATTTTATATGATAAGAGTTATGATTTTATATGATAAGAGTTATGATTTTAAATGAATAGAGTTATGATTTTAAATGAATAGAGTTATGATTTTAAATGAAAAGAGTTATGATTTTATATGAATAGAGTTATGATGTTAAATGAATAGAGTTATGATTTTAAATGAATAGAGTTATGATGTTAAATGAATAGAGTTATGATTTTAAATGAAAAGAGTTATGATTTTAAATGAAAAGAGTTATGATTTTAAATGAATAGAGTTATGATGTTAAATGAATAGAGTTATGATTTTAAATGAATAGAGTTATGATTTTAAATGAAAAGAGTTATGATTTTAAATGAAAAGAGTTATGATTTTAAATGAAAAGAGTTATGATTTTAAATGAAAAGAGTTATGATTTTAAATGAATAGAGTTATGATGTTAAATGAAAAGAGTTATGATTTTAAATGAATAGAGTTATGATGTTAAATGAAAAGAGTTATGATTTTAAATGAATAGAGTTATGATTTTAAATGAATAGAGTTATGATGTTAAATGAAAAGAGTTATGATTTTAAATGATAAGAGTTATGATGTTAAATGAAAAGAGTTCTGATTTTATATGATAAGAGTTATGATTTTAAATGAAAAGAGTTATGATTTTAAATGAATAGAGTTATGATTTTAAATGAATAGAGTTATGATTTTAAATGAATAGAGTTATGATTTTAAATGAAAAGAGTTATGATTTTAAATGATAAGAGTTATGATGTTAAATGAAAAGAGTTATGATTTTAAATGAATAGAGTTATGATGTTAAATGAATAGAGTTATGATTTTAAATGAATAGAGTTATGATTTTAAATGAAAAGAGTTATGATTTTAAATGAAAAGAGTTATGATTTTAAATGAAAAGAGTTATGATTTTAAATGAAAAGAGTTATGATTTTAAATGAATAGAGTTATGATGTTAAATGAAAAGAGTTATGATTTTAAATGAATAGAGTTATGATTTTAAATTAATAGAGTTATGATGTTAAATGAAAAGAGTTATGATTTTAAATGATAAGAGTTATGATGTTAAATGAAAAGAGTTATGATTTTAAATGAATAGAGTTATGATTTTAAATGAATAGAGTTATGATTTTAAATGAAAAGAGTTATGATGTTAAATGAATAGAGTTATGATTTTAAATGAATAGAGTTATGATGTTAAATGAATAGAGTTATGATTTTAAATGAATAGAGTTATGATATTAAATGAATAGAGTTATGATGTTAAATGAAAAGAGTTATGATTTTAAATGATAAGAGTTATGATGTTAAATGAAAAGAGTTCTGATTTTATATGATAAGAGTTATGATTTTAAATGAAAAGAGTTATGATTTTAAATGAATAGAGTTATGATTTTATATGATAAGAGTTATGATTTTAAATGAAAAGAGTTATGATGTTAAATGAATAGAGTTATGATTTTAAATGAATAGAGTTATGATGTTATATGATAAGAGTTATGATTTTAAATGAATAGAGTTATGATTTTAAATGAATAGAGTTATGATTTTAAATGAATAGAGTTATGATTTTAAATGAATAGAGTTATGATTTTAAATGAATAGAGTTATGATTTTAAATGAATAGAGTTATGATTTTAAATGAATAGAGTTATGATATTAAAGAGTTATGATTTTGAAGAAATAAGAGCTTTGGAGATTCAATGATTTCTGTCTGAGGAATTTCTCAAGAACTTGTGAGAATGTGAGAAGAGATGTATTCTTGTTAAACCGGTTAACTGTCAAACTGTGTTGTGTTGTTGTGTTGTTGTGTTGTTGTGTTGTGTTGTGTTGTTGTGTTGTTGTGTTGTTGTGTTGTGTTGTTGTGTTTAGCTCAGAATGTGTGTGTTTGTGTGTGTGTGTGTGTGTGTGTGTGTGTGTGTGTGTGTGTGTGTGTGTGTCCGTGTGTGTGTGTGTGTGTGCGTGCGTGTGTGTGTGCGTGCGCGTGTGCGTGTGCGTGTGCGCGTGCGTGTGCGCGTGCGTGTGCGTGTGCGCGTGCGTGTGCGTGTGCGTGCGTGCGTGCGTGCGTGCGTGCGTGCGTGCGTGCGTGCGTGTGTGTGTGGATAAATACTTATGTAAGATTGATGTTGAAACATGAGTGTTCATGAGTGTTATTTGCCAAATTCATTCTGGAATTATTCAATTCATCCCACTCATATTCTCATATAAGTTTACTCTAGAATTTACATTTCTCCTAAACTTTACATAAAGACGTGTACACATTCATCCTCGACTGAAATATTTAGTTTTTTGGTTATTTATAGAAATGGCATTGATCAATATTAAACAAATTAAATATTTTTTCTTTAATTTTTTTAGATAAAACAAATTTCTAATATATTACATTTAGATATTTTTAACAAATCAAATAATACAAACATTTACTTAAATTTACAATTTTTAAGAGATTGAAAGATTTTGGTGTGTAGCATTTAAATACAGACACACATAAATGCAATTGTTTAAATTGTTTTAATTATCCATATATTTTTAAACCCAAACATTTTAAATAATGTAAGCAATAATAATTATACAATTTCATTATCTTTTAGTGTATTTTGTAATATTTTGTACACATTTATTTAATAAATAAGTGATTTTAAAGCATTGATTTTTTGTTTTTCCCTTTACATATATCACATTTTAATTATTAAATATACAAATAATCATAACAAATATATAACAGTTATTGTAAATTAACACATAAATGATGAGAGTGTGTTTTATTTCTGTAATATTGGTGAGATGAAGAAAGAACGCTGATTGGTTGTCGCTGAGCTCCTCCTCCCGGGTGGGGTGAGTCCTCGAGAGTATAAATGAGGCGCAGAACTTCGGTGAACATCGGCGACTTTCGGCTCTTCGGATGCTGGCGAACATCAGATGAACATCAGCCAATGAGAGCGCAGCATTGAGGTGGCATCAAACTCTTCGTCCAATCACAAGGCGTTATTTCTGTGGTGTAGAGCGGCGCATCTCCAGCCTCGTCAGTTGTAAGTGCGTACACGCTCGTGTGTCCTCATCTCTGTGTGAGTTCTTCTGCTGCTGGTTGTGTTGTGATCTCCAGAGGAACTGAAGCCATGACGGCGGAAGTAGAAAGCCCGGGTGAGTGTTTTATATTTGTGTGACGTACGCAGTTATGTGTTACAGGTGATGATGTCATGATTGTGTCACACTGACTGTGTGTGTGTGTGTGTGTGGAACAGGTGTGACGTCACGTGTTGTCAGACACACGGATCCAGATGCAGGGGTCGAGCATGACTTTGATCACACTTATGAACAGAAGGTGGGCCCGAAGCCTCCACTGACAGTAGTTTGGAGAAATGTCCTTCTGATGGGCTTCCTCCACACTGGAGCTGTGTATGGACTCCTGCTGGTCCCGTCTGCTCACCCACAAACACTTCTGTGGGGTAAGCATCACACTCACATCACACTTATATCACACTCGCATCACACTCACCTCACACTCGCCTCACACTCGCCTCACACTCGCCTCACACTCGCCTCACACTCGCCTCACACTCGCATCACACTCGCATCACACTCGCATCACATCACACTAACATCACACTAACATCACACTAACATCACACTAACATCACACTAACATCACACTCGCATCACACTCGCATCACACTCGCATCACACTCACATCACACTCACATCACACTCACCTCACATCACACTCGCATCACACTCACCTCACATCACATGTACATCACTCTTATATCACACTCGCATCACACTCACATCACACTCACATCACACTTATATCACACCTATATCACACTTACATCACACCTATATCACACTTACATCACACCTATATCACATGTACATCACCTGTACATCACACTTATATCACACTCACATCACACCTACATCACATCACACCTATATCACCTGTACATCACACTTATATCACACTTATATCACACCTACATCACACTTACATCACACTTACATCACACTTACATCACACTTACATCACACTTACATCACACTTACATCACACTTACATCACACTTACATCACATGTACATCACACTCACATCACACTCACATCACACTCACACTCATATCACACTTACATCACACTCATATCACATGTACATCACCTGTACATCACACTCACATCACACTCACATCACACTTATATCACACTTATATCACACTCACATCACATGTAGAAGCTGTCAGATCATCACTGTTCTTTATCACCACAGGGATGCACAACATCTTACAAACATCTTCACATTATAATTATTATTATTATCTATTTTCCTTACTCTGGAGATATTCTCTTTGGGTTCCAATGACCCACATTACTCGTATAATACTCATAAATAATCATTACTATATTCTCACACTCGCTACTAATCTAACATAGTTTAATCACATATATCTTATTAATATGTTTGGAGGTCCATGTATGACATGAACATGTGTAATGGAGGACAAATGTATTTGTGATGAGGATGATGATGATGATGATGATGATGTCATGTGTTTCTCCAGCCATGTTGTGTTTCTTGTTGAGCGCTCTGGGCATCACGGCGGGTGCACACAGACTCTGGAGTCACAGATCTTATAAAGCATCTTTACCTCTCCGGATCTTTCTTGTGGCATGTAACACCATGGCCTTCCAGGTACTGAATTCCATCTATATTGACTCTGTATCTCTCTATGAGCTGACACGATTTATTTTAAAAATATGAACAGTTTCCCCTTCATAATAACACGAATGACTCATTTGATTGAATGAATTTTGTTCTGCTGTAGAATGACATCTACGAATGGTCTCGTGATCATCGCGTTCACCACAAATTCTCCGAGACGGATGCTGACCCTCACAACGCTACCCGGGGTTTTTTCTTCTCTCACATCGGTTGGCTGTTGGTACGGAAGCATCCTGATGTCATTGAGAAGGGACGGAAGCTGGATCTCAGTGATCTGAGGGCTGATAAAATATTGATGTTTCAGAGGAAGTCAGTATAACGCTCATGAGCAGAATTCTGTACAGTCGTGTGTCCGAAAAAATCTGACCCCTGTCTCTCTTCCTCTTCTATCTCAGATTCTACAAACCTCTGGTGCTGTTCATGTGTTTTTTTGTCCCTATGTTTGTGCCATGGTATTTTTGGGGCGAGACGCTGTGGGTGGCGTATTTTGTCCCTACCATCCTTAGATATGCTCTGGGGTTAAATGCCACATGGCTTGTGAACAGCGCTGCACACATGTGGGGGAACAGACCATATGACAGCGGCATCAACCCCAGAGAGAATCGATTCGTCACCTTCAGTGCTATAGGTGCGTCTGACACACTCTTAAAATCCAAATGTAATGCCATACAGGATTAGATAAAACCGGTCATTTTAAGTTTGTATTCTGATGTTGACTTTATTTCTCAGGTGAGGGCTTTCATAATTACCATCACACGTTTCCATACGACTATGCCACCAGCGAGTACGGCTGGAAGATCAATCTGACCACCTGCTTCATTGACTTGATGTGTTTTCTGGGGCTGGCGAGTCAACGCAAGCGTGTCTCCAAAGAAGTGGTGATGGCACGGATTCAGCGCACCGGAGACGGCAGTCACAGGAGCGGCTAAACGCTGCGTCTACATCCTGAATCAATGGCCAAATGGACGTTCAGGCCTGTGCCCTGCATTGGGGTGACAGCGATGAATCCTCTGCTGGGTTCCCAAACTGGATGCCAAATGTTTTCCCCTCTGTCCAGCCTGTGAGGCTTTGTTTCTGGGATCATCCGTTTGTTTTGGTAATTATTCTATGCTTTTCCCCATTAGCAGATTTTTATAAAAATTCTTTTTTCGAGCTTCTGATGTCCCAGGACCCTCACAGTGCAAGACACAGGCCGACGGGCATCCTAACAAATTGAATTGTGCAATGCTGGAGAAATTCAAGCGATAGAGATGTTTATTCTCTGCACCTTACTCTATTTGATCGAAATGTTAGTCGACCAAATGCCGCCGTCTTTTCATGCGCCATAAAATGCCAAACTTTATTGTCGCCATGATTGCACAGATTGTACTTTAGAGTATTAGAGGAGCATTTCAAGAGCTAAAATCCATGTGATGATTCATGAGCGTTTGGTATTAACATGAGTTCAAATGAATTTATTAACAATAATTCATTTATTTCATGATTTCACTGAAGATTATTGAAGGTTTTCTTGATGCTTTAGTGTAAGTATTGTAAGAGATAACATTTGCTTTTGGATTGTATTTAATTCCGCAACAAATTCCTTGTTTTCAGTTCTTTTATTTCAATTTCATTTCATGGACATGGATTTCAGCACTAGTGAATGCATCATGTGTTATTCTACAACTTTCTTTCTAATGCCAATAATAGAGACGATAGATTTACACTAATGATAATAACGCTGTGTGTTCTGATGCCAAAAACCATTGAGTTTCATGCACAACTTTAACAGACGTTCACTTTGTGTGATTCTATTTTGAAAGACTCTTTTGACAGGATGCTCGTGTTGTAATACTTTAGCACTTATTTGGATTGTAATTGTTTCTATTGAGTGTGTGTGACGCTCACACAGGATTAAAACTGATGAGATCGCCTTATTTTCACTCGGACACTTTTCAGAGGTTTGAGATCTTTCTCATGCTGTTTATGTGATAACAGCCTTTGTCATGTTTGTTATATTAATAACACAATAAAGTGTTGAGTGAAGAACCTTGCAACTTTCTCTGGGAGTTTATTTCAAATGCTTCAAATCTGAAATGTGAGCCAATACAGAAATCTAGCAAATAATAATAATGTCAAGAATAAGAAGGATATAAATTATAACTCGCTGTATTCACATCTGCTTTATGTTTTTAAATGGACAAATATATTTAAATTTTTTTGATGAATGTAAAAGATTATACAAAACCATTCATGAGAATAATAATAATAAAATCATAAAATGTTATTGACAGGTCTGTGTAAATATTATCAGCACGTGACGTCAGACAGGAGAAATGAACAGAACTATATATATTTAAAATAAAGGTTTTACAAACTTAATATAACCTAACATTAACTAGTTATAAGTAAACAATGCTCTTATGAGTAAATATGAATTATGGTAATATTACACATACGCAGTTTGAAGAGGTTAATAGAGTTCATAACATCCCGGGAATTTCAACAGGAGACCAGCGGGAGCCAATCAGCTGCGCCGTATGACTCCTGTTGACCAATCAGCGAGGGGCTCTGAAACTCGAGTGTGTTTGTGAACTTGTGTAAAATAATGTTTGCCACTTATAAAACATGTCGTATTATAAACATCTTATATATTTATATTGAATAAAATACTATATAAATAAAATTATATTAATCATTCTTATTATATATTAAATATCATATTAAAATGTTCATTTTTTAAATCCTAAATGTGATAAATAATTGTTATTGGGCAGATCCAGATGTTAATAATAACATTTATAAATCTAAAATCATATTATCACAATTGAATTTATAAAAACTGATTATTTATATGAAATGCTGTTATATAAAGAGAAATATTAAATCTGTTTTTTGTTCATTTATTTATGCTCTCTAGTAGATAAACTTATATTTATATAAAGAATAAATGTATAATTCTCTCATTTCTTACATTTTAACACATACATCATTGATCTCTGTGCAAATGATAAATATTCATATTAAAATCCCTCTTATATTAATCTAAAACTATATTACCAGAAGTATTGGCTCACCCATCCAAATACATTTACATTTACATTTAGTCATTTAGCAGACGCTTTTATCCAAAGCGACTTACAATAGTCGAGGAGACAATGAAGCGGTAAATAGCCGATACAACAATAGGTGAACAAGTGACACAACAATGTTACCGAGTTAAATTAAATACTGATAATCAGTGTTTCAATCACAAGTCTGAACTTTGTGGGAAGAGTTTGGATCTGAGCCGTTCCTCTTCTAACATGACATCAGTACACAAAGATCCATAAACACATGAATGACAGAGTTCTGGAGTCCTGATCTGAAACTCCTTTGAGATGAATTATGTGAAGGTCAAGGCACACGCTGAAGTGACGTATTGCCAAGTATGGTGTTCCCCCATCATCTGCATTTAACCCATCCAGTAAGTACACACACACACACACACACACACACACACACACACACACACACACACACACTCACTCACTCACTCACTCACTCACTCACTCACTCACTCACTCACTCACTCACTCACTCACTCACTCACTCACTCACTCACTCACTCACTCACTCACTCACTCACTCACTCACTCACTCACTCACTCACTCACTCACTCACTCACTCACTCACTCACTCACTCACACACACACACACACACACACACACACACACACACACACACACACACACACACACACACACACACACACACACACACACACACACACACACACACACACACACACACACACACACACACACACACACACACACACACACACACACACACACACACACACACACACACACACACACACACACACACACACACACACACACACACACACACACACACACACACACACACACACACACACACACACACACACACACACACACACACACACACACACACACACACACACACACACACACACACACACACACACACACACACACACACACACACACACACACACACACACACACACACACACACACACACACACACACACACACACACACACACACACACACACACACACACACACACACACACACACACACACACACACACACACACACACACACACACACACACACACACACACACACACACACACACACACACACACACACACACACACACACACACACACACACACACACACACACACACACACACACACACACACACACACACACACACACACACACACACACACACACACACACACACACACACACACACACACACACACACACACACACACACACACACACACACACACACACACACACACACACACACACACACACACACACACACACACACACACACACACACACACACAGAGCAGTGGGGGGACGGTGCCTTGCTCAAGGGTCTCACCTCAGTTGTGGTATTCCGCTGGTTCCGTGTCTCGAACCAGCAACCTTCGGATCACGAGTCCAAGACTCGAACCACCAGACCACAACTGCCCCATAAATTAGTATTCAGACTGGGATCCAGGCCTTCTCATCCAACATCAGTGTGTGACCTCACAAATGTTCTTCCGGAAGAATGGTGAAAAATTCCCATCAACACACTCCTGAACCTTATGGACAGAAGAGTTAAAGCTGTTATAAAGGGTGGACTGACATCATATTGAACCCTATAGATTAGGAATAGGATGTCAGTTGTTCATATGCGAGTCAATGCAGATGAGTCCATACTTTTGGTGATATAGTGTAGCTTACATAACATTATATTTTCTATTTAACAGATGATGTCCCCAATGTTTCTTGTGTTACAGTCCATCCTTACAGCAAGGAGACACCGTTCCATCAAACCCCCCAAAAACTATCTCAAACTGGTTTCCTTTAGTCTCAGCATCCAACAGGTCATAGGAATATCAATTGTGGAATATGGTTTTACGCTGGCCTTTGGCCTTAAGGTAAAGATCTTTCAGATGAGGAAATAGTTTCATAAATCTTTTAAAGTTTGACAGAGTTTGGTGTTTAATGAGAAGATCTGAATTTAACAAACATTCAAGTCAAACTGTGACACATTCAGAACTTGTGAAAGCAGATCGCAATATAAATATTGTAGATGAATTAGGCTCATGACTGAGAGAAACGGATTTTAAGACGCAGAAAACAGATTTATAAAAGAGCAAAAATTTCACCAGACTGATATTCAAACACATTCTTAAACATATTTCACCCTAAAATCAAATTTAGCATATTTATAAAAAAACTAAAACCTATTTCTAAGACTAAGTACGGTCATGTAGAGAATGTCCAGAAATAACAGTCGCTCTAGAAATAAGTTTTATTTTCTTCACGCAAAATGAAATGTATTATTTCTTATGTTTGATTTTGGAGTGAAATATAAGCAACACAATTCATGAGATTCACCCAATTTCAACTCCACATCTTTATACATATCTCAAATGTTTTGAAAGATTGGTTTGAGAGTGTGTGTTTAAGAACATCTGGAGTGTTTTTTTACACTATAAAGTCATCCATCACATGAACAGACACACACCAAACCTCCAGAAGATCTTTAGCATAGAACTTTGAATTCATCAGCCACTAAATCATGAACCTCGTATCAAAAAATCCATCACAACTGAGACCACAAACATCATTCCTCAACAGCAAATCTTATAAATCGGTCATAAATCCAGTTCAATCTAACACAACCGTGTATTTCAGAACGACTTCATGAAGCAGAAATGAATTCCACTTGTTTTAATAAATGTGTGTAAATGAAAACAGTGGAAACACATCAGAAGTAAAGCAGGAATCCACAGCCAGACAATAATGGTGTATTCATTTTTACAGAAGATAAACAACATCACAAATGCTTGGAGTGATGATGATGCTGATATCAGACGGCCAGTTTGTTTGCAATGGTCATAAGCACTTTAAGAACAGGCATGAACGCTGAGATCTCGCTGAAGTTACTGCTGCTCACCACCTGCGTGTGAACCTCCAGACCTTGAGAATAGCTCCGGGCGGTAACACAGCGGGCGATCTCGTGCAGGCCGGCGAGGATGCTGGGTGATAACTGATGAATAAAAAACATGTGAGGTTAAATACTGATTCCCAAAGATGTGTGGAGTATGAGGTGAAACACTAACTTACAGTCTGATCTCGCAGTTTGTCATAAAGACTCTCTAGACGTTTTGAGGCATCATCTAGTTTTCTCTTTGTTTGCTGTGGGAGAAATAATAAAATAACTAAAACAGACAAAAATAATGCAAATTAATATCTTTGTGTTTGTGTTGACCATCTGTCTCATACTGAAGTTTGGATGTCATGGATATGACAATCTTTGCCAAGTCAACAGATAAGCTCTCTATTGCATCAAGTGTGTTGACAAAAGTCAGATTACAGCTTGTTTATTCTGCCAGATTTGTGTAACACATCAGACAGTGAATGAACTCAGACCTAATGCATTAATCTGATAAAGGTTTAGTGAATTTTAAATGATGTTTTAATGTTAATGTTCTTATGTGTTCCAGCAGACATATGAGTTTCTGTGTAAATGTTTCTCATTGTGATTGATTGACATTCATGTGTGAAATGTTTATGATCGACAGGTCTGTGTTTTGAAGGCAAGAGTTACAGGATCTGTTGCAGATAGCTGACAGCGCTGAACCAGACTGCTGAAGGTGCTCTTTAGTATCATGTGATCTGCAGGAATCTCTTTCTGTTCCACACGCTCAGCTGGAAGCTGACGCAAAGCCTGAAAATCATCATCATCATCATCATCATCATCAACTGTAAGACTCTATCATGAGATGGTGTATGAGGTGGTGTTTTGTCACCTGTATGTTGGGCTCTTGAGGAGCTCCTGGTGGAACCTGAACTCTGTCCTGAACTACAGGAGCTTCTATAGGAAAACCCATGACGGGAGCTGTTATGGGGGCAGGACGTGTGTAGTTGTCTGGTAGCTGTAAACCAAACAAACACACACATTCAGAGGGTCTTTAGAATAGAATCCCACAGAAGTATCTTGGGACCCAACACACTGAATTCAGGGTAGGAGATTTGATGGGTATATGGGGTTGAAGGGGGTAAGGTTGTCAGGTTGCGATAGAATTTTCTTGTGTCTCCCACAAAAAGAAAGTTATTTAAAATTGAATAACCAAAAACAAATAAACTACTACTTCTCTACTGCACAAAAGAAACAAGATCGACCAATAGAAAATAAAATTGATTAACAGGCACTTGATGGGAAGGTAATTGTCACGTGGTTTATGTGCAGAATGTAAACTATAGACCCACACCGAGGCAAAATGTCTGAAGAGCATGACGAAGGTGGAACACTTAATCCTACAGATATTTTTACATTAGTATATAAAGGCACATGCAAACCTTCAAAACCAAACTATGGACAATCTGATATTGGAAATGTTTTTAGATAGAATGCAACAGCGATGGAAAGAACTATTCTTTTTTTGATCTGTGACAGATGAGGTGAAATAATGTCACACAGTAGGTACAAGTCTGAAACAAACCACCCTGTCACTTACAGCAAGTAAGTTGAAAGTTCAAGTGAACTAAAAGATTAAACAACAGAGAAATGTCTTGACTTTGTTTGTGCCAATCTTATGCCACAGTCACTGGTCAGGGATCATTGAATTAGCTCAGTAGCTCATTGAAACAGCAGCCAAGATTAGAACATTTTATTTGAAGGAAATTTGACCTCATTCAGCGTGCTTGTGTAATGCGGTTAGGCAGTGCCATTGGACCCAAAACTAGAAAAACCTCTTTTCTATCAACCAAAATACATAACATAGATGCATGCTATGACTTGGTGTGAAAGGTGCTTTTTGCAACAAACGAAGGCATTTCAAAAACTGGCTAAAACATTTAAGGCTTACGATTTCAAAATCTCAAGAGTATTCGAAATAGACAGATTAAGAAACTTGTCTTTGTCTCTGATAGAGGAGCAAACATGATCACAGCTCAGTGCGCTGTCACAAGACTCAACTGTAGCAATCACATACTCAACATCGCTCTTTCACATCCATTCTCATCCGCTGTGAAAGAACATTCTGGCCTGCAGGTGAAGCTAAGTATATCTCTAAAGAAGTCAGTGAAAACCAGAGGGATGTTAAACACTACTACGATACTGCACTAATACTGTTGGAAAATAAACAGTTTGAGAAAGTAGCGTACATCAGCCATTAAAACCTAAAAACCTTTTTGAATTAATTCAAAGACACAACAAATGACCTTTGGTAAGACAGTACTGTCATAAGCGAGTCTCT
>CM065658.1:10631505-10741547 GCA_033220385.1 Triplophysa yarkandensis | reverse complement strand
TGCGAATTCATATTGAATACTAAGATGCTATAACATTTCTAAGATGCTATAATGATCAAGTGGGTTTAGTCTCTCCCCGTGTTGCCATTGGGACAAATATCGCAGATACATAAATATTTTCATAATTATTTATTTCCTTTAATAACACCTGGCAATAAAGTTCCATCTGTTAGCAGTTATTTAATGCATAAGCTAACATGAACTAACAATGAACTTAATTTTAATTTCAGCGTTTATTAATACGTGTTTAAAATCTAAATGCATTTCTGTTCCCATACTTGAATGAAACATTGACTAACATGAATAGTTGCATTGACATTTTATAACATTAACAAGGTTGAATAAAAACATATACTGTTCATTTTACCTTCATACCGTAATAAACAAACCATCATGTATATAATAATTTAATCAAAACTCATTTGAATTGTTTAATCAAATATTTGGTTCCTTTTTGATTTTGATATTCCTGTTTACGTACAAATGCTCTTTACGTTCTCAATTCACGTATTTAAGTCTTAAAGTGGAGTATTTAAATCACACCTCGAACAGTCTCTGATCCGCATCATCGAACGGTTTCCCATCCAACCTGTTCAAGACCTGAGCAACACCTGCAGACATGAAGACAAGCAACAAACCAAAAGACTCTCAATAGCAATAACCATGGACTCAACATAAGCTTTTGACATTAACAACGAAACACAAGAGTTTGACTAATGTAAATATGATTATATATGTTTGCATTAGATGTATGTTCTTATTGTTTAGCCGTAGTCTTTTTTTTTCGTTTGAGATATTTATTATTTGATTATTATTCATTCTCACGGTTGTAGTCACATAACCCGAATAAACACCACGCAGGGCTGTTTATAGGACTAGATCTTCGTTTTCACATTTTTGCATTTGACAAATGCTTTTATCTTAACTTCTTACAATGCATTACACTACACATTCATTCCAAGTATGTGCAACCACTGGGATCGAATCTGTGACCTTGATGTTGTTAGGACCAAGCTCTGACCACCGAGCTAAAGGAAAGGGGCTTTAATAAGTATGTCTTTTATAAACATTACTTATCTTAAACCCTGTATAGAAACCAGCCCTATATAAGCAGTATAGGGCATCTGTAGGTAAGCAGTAGCGTGTATAATGAAATCTTTTCAAATTCATTATTTTTCTCACTGACCACTTTCTCTTGAAAGCACTTGTTTAATTTCAGCAGTTAAAGTCTCTGTACATGTATGTCTAATGAAACACTGTGATGTATTTTTCTATGTTATTAAAATGCACACACACACACACACACACACACACACACACACACACACACACACACACACACACACACACACACACACACACACACACACACACACACACACACACACACACACGCACAAGCAAACGCAAATACATGCACACACCCACATGCATGCATACACATGGACACACATGCATGAATACACACACACACAAAACACATGCATACACACGCATGTATGCACGCATACACACACATATACACACCCAAGCACACGCACACATGCACGGGTACACACACACAGGCATACACACAAGCAGCATTCACACGAATGCACACACACACACACACACACACGGTCACACACACACACACACACACACACACACACGGTCACACACACACACACACACACACACACACACACACACACACACACACACACACACACACACACACACACACACACGGTCACACACACACACGGTCACACACACACACACACGGTCACACACACACACACACGGTCACACACACACGGTCACACACACACACACACACACACACACACACACACACACACACACACACACACACACACACGCACAAGCAAATACATGCATACACCCACATGCACGCATACACATGGACACACATGCATGAAAACACACACACACAAAACACATGCATACACACGCATGTATGCACGCATACACACACATACACACACACACACACACACACACACAAGCACACGCACACATGCACGGATACACACGCACAGGCATACACACAAGCAGCATTCACACGAATGCACACACACACACCTGCACGCTTAAAGGCACGCATACACCCGCACACACATGCACACAGATAACACAAGGACACACAGATGATGCTCCCCCCACATCATCGCCATCTCATTACAGTCCGTCATAAACACACTGCATGTCTTGGACAGCACACACATCTGCACACAGAGTAACACAACACAACATGTATCCACATGTTTTCACCTATGACGTAATACGAGTGTTAAGCTGTTAACATGGACATGAATTTATTCTTTGTATCAGCTGATTTTGCCTCTGGTTCATTCATCACTTGGGAGACTTGTTATGCATTCTGGTTGTTATGCAAATCTTGCAGTGTGCTATTATTGTTTACTACACATAATAGTCAATAATCCTGATTTTTAATGTGCACAGAAGACACATAGAATACAAACACACTGCAGCAGCATGAAGAATGTCTTTCAGAACACACATGAGCACGTGATGTAAAAAAAAAAAGTAGAGGAAGATTTTAGCCAAAAAATGAGGAGAGAGAGAGGAACCTTTTGAATGAAAGCGTCATGGCTTTTTCTATTGCCTGTTTTGTGCCATAATGACTTTTAGTGTCGATAGAAACCTCCCACACACACATACACACACACATTTTCGCCCACGCACACTGCGCTGAGCACAATATCACACACACACGGCGACCTGACACACATTGAAACACACACTATCATACACCCACACAGTTGACTAAATGTCATTAGGTCTGATCCACACTGCAGATCATTCTGACCGTGAACACTTTAGACCAAAGGGAATATGTCATGTGACCAACATGTGAATCAACCAATCACAGACTGTTTCATTTTACAGTGCATTTAGGGGTGGGTTTAAAAATGATAAATTGAATATTTTTAATCTTATGCTCAGTTATTCCCTGGGAATGATCGTACAGAAATATTATGTATGAATATCTGTTTGTGGATTACTGTACAGACACATTTGAGAATACAAATCACGATTCAGTTTTTATTTTAACATGATATTTCTAAATATTATATTCAATTACCACAATGTGAGATATGTTGTACAACGCTCAACTATATCAATATTATAATAACATCTAGTGAAATCAATATCAATCAAAATTCATATTTCATTTAGTTTATTTTGCGTTTGCTCATGTTTTAGCAAATGAATCACACTTGAAATGTGGAAAAAAGGTTAAACGGGTGAATACCGCTGCTGAATTATTTACAAATGTAGAACACTATATATGTGTAATATTAAGGAGTGACATTACATTTGTGTCATCATTCACTTTAAACCTGCGGGAACGAATATTCTTCCGCAGAACACAAAAGAAGATATTCTGAAAAATGTTGGCAAGAGAAAACCGTTGGTCCCCATTGACTTGCATTAGATTTGAGTTAGACAAGTTGATGGGGACCAATGGTTTTTGGTTAGCAGCTTTTTTTTTTATATCTTCTTTTGTGCATTGCGGAAGAATGGGTGAGTAACATAAATTCAACACAAGAGAGGAGAACAGCGGTTAACCAGATAACTTACCTATGATTTGGTGGTTACTGTTCCAGATAGGGACACAGAGAACTGAGCGAATATGAAAGCCAGAGAACTGATCTGCCTGAGGATACAAACACATACACGCACGTACGCACACACACACACACACACACATACACACACACACACACACACACACACACACACACACACACACACACATACACACACAAGCTCTGACTGTGAACTTATAAGACACATTGTTATATAACGCTTTGCACTTGGCCTTTCCAGATGATATACTATAGCTGACAGAGGTCAAAGGTCATTTACAGAGAAGAGGTCCGTTTCTAGATAATCCCAATCCTATAATTATTTCCTAAACATATTCATTAATTTATTCCTTTATGTCAAGATCTTACTTCAGCGTCGAAGCGTGGGTCTTGGTAGGCATCACTGATGTTCACGGGCAGTCCGGTGGAGGCGACCAGTTCCGCTATACTGTTATTAATCAGCCAATCAGAGTAGGAGGATTTTTCTATGCTGTCTTTGAAACTGTGTAAGGGGACAGAAAAGAGAAAGTGACATGTACAAACACAAGATATTCCAGTGCATTAATCTCTATAAACTCCAATTCTATTCTCCAGGACACAAGAGTATGTTTCATGATTTAAAGAGATCATTCAAATATCATTTATTCATCTTGTCAATTCAAACCTGTTTGACTGTCTACTGCAGAACAAAAAAGAAGATATTTTGAAGAATGTCAATAACTTGCTCCCATTCTCTTACACTGGCCGTATGTCCATACAATAAAAGGAATGGATGCCACAGCTCTTTGGTTACCAATATTGTTCAAAATATCTTATTTTGTGTTGGTTTACATTATAGAAACGTATATGATGACAGCTTTTTTATTTTAGGATTTACTATGACTTAAATAAAATGTTTAATAAATAAAAAATATTAACTGATGTGACTGAATTTGAATATGTTTTCATTTTCCAGCTTCCAATATTATATGGAAATATTGAAACAGAATAATTGCTGTTCATCCTGCTAAGTCAGATTTGGACACAATCTGGACAAATTTTTTTTTTAGCTTTTTGTTAAACATTTTGTTTATATTAAGAGGTGATCAACATTTATCTGGAAACAATCACAAAAATGCTGTTTCTGGCATGTGACATTTTCCAAGGCACATGTGGAAAAGACTAAAAAACCGATTTATGAATTCATTTTATTCTAAACAGTTCTCTTAAATATTCCAAATTTTCCCTCAGTTTCACTATAAGTTAAATAACTTTTACCATCAGTTAAACTCATAAAAACTAACCTCAGAAGTGGCAGAATGATGATGTATCTTGCGATCAGTCATATTTATGCGTGTGTAGTGTATATAAATGGCCTTTAAAGCTCTTGTGATAAATGTCTCGTGGACTGGTGCGGTTGGATAGTAAATCTAAAGAAAGAGTTCATTGGAGTTTTATCGAACAGTTACGTTTCCTACTAAACTGTACATGACACTGTAGGACACATGTAAATCAAACAAGCGTCCTGACCCAGCATTCAAATCCACATACGCATCTAACGCATCATCCAGACGGGAAGTTAGATCTGCCGAGATCTACAGGGCGGCACTTCCACATAACTCCCCCTCCGATAATTTACATCCAACAAACTTTCCCAGAATCTTAATGAGGCTCCGTGGAGACTACAAAAGAAATGAGAAGTTCAGACGCTCGGATCCTCTCTTAAACGCCCACGTGCAGCAGAGGAAGAGGAGAGAAGGCCCTGATGTGGCCTCTTCTCAAATCTCTCCCTTTAATCTCTCTCACGTGGTTCATTCAGATTGTTGCGCTCCGAGCTGAGAAACGTCTGATCTAACACCCCGAACATCACGCCGTCTGACGGATGATGTAATCAAAGAAATGAATGAGAGGGTGTAAATGTGTGAAACAGCGCGTTTGGGACACGTCTCTCGCATGTTTGGCCGCGAGCTGTTTCAGTGCACATCACAGGACACATTTTTCTTACATAATGTCTCCGGCAGAACCTTCAGAGAACCAAATGCCTGCATGAAATAAACCAAATAACATGCATCATTTAGAGGAAATCCCCCGTGAAGGGCAGACATACACTAATGCCATAATGTGAAACATTATTACACTTTCCATCTTTTAGAAAGAGAGTTTTCAGGGTCTGCGTTCGGCGATGCTGTGTCTCGAAACGTTCATTCACAATATCCTGTGTTACGTGTTGAAGGCGATTTCACATTACGCCCTATTTATCGTCAAATATTACCCCAAAATGATTTATCTTCTTGTCATTTCAAACCTGTATAACTTGCTATAGATATTTCGAAAAATGTTGCTATTTCATACACATTGCTTCTACTTCCAAGGCTTATAGAATAAATGAGATGTAGGATGGATGAATGGAGAAGGTTTTCATTTAGAACTAACCTCCTAATGTCAGACTTTTTAATGTTGTCTACTTGAAATTGCACTTGACCACATCTCTAAGGCCTTCCTTCGTTCCACCGAAAAGACACAGAAAGCTTGAGTAAATATTGACAGATGTTTCAATGAAGAATCGATTAAATTTAAGAGCGCTTCAAAGCTCTGGTGTCTGTGGTGTGTAGTGTTTATCTCCGATGCAGATGAACATTAGAGGAACATTAGACAGGTGCAGAGAATGAGAGCAAGGGGTGTGAGATGTCCCACACGCCCCATCAATGACATCATCAAACCTGAGCGCTTGGCTGTCATTGGCTGCATGGTCACTTACAGCAGGCCTATCTCGCACACACCAACAACTTCTGTTTTATTCCCTGGCACCCTGTCGGGCAAACGCTTGCGGATCTGTGGCTTTGTGTGTGTGTGTTGTTTTTTAAGAGCTGAGCTCAGGGCTTTGAGACTCTCTGAGTGCTGAGCACTAGACATCCTTAAGCTCTGAGTGTGGGCTGCTGATAACAGATATCACACAATAACCCTGACCTACAGCCTCCAGAGCTGAGAGTCATCAATCGCAACACCTCCTGTCTGCACACACACACTCAGGCACACACACGCAAACAGATGCGCATTAATAAACAACGCAAATACACTATACACATAAAATTCACTATAAGTGCCTTTACTCCTCAAGCTCATGGGTAGGTAGATATTAATGTTCATCACCTGGCATTAAAAAACTGTATTTTGAAGTTGCACATTATACATCATAAATACCAACGCAGACAACATTCCCTAAAGTTTAGTTCCTTCAATACAAATGCAGGAACAGGGAAAACTCAAATACACTGGAAATACAAACTACATCTCAAATACACTAGAAACGCAAACTTCACCTAAAATACACTAGAAACACAAACTAAATCTGCAAAAACACTAGAAACACAAACTACACCTCAAATACACTAGAAATAAAAAATAAACCTCAAATACACTTGACACGCAAACTACACCTCAAATACACTAGAAACACAAACTACACCTCAAAAACACTAGAAACACAAACTATACCTCAAAAACACTAGAAACACAAACTATACCTCAAAAACACTAGAAACACAAACTACACCTCAAATACACTAGAAATACAAACTATACCTCAAATACACTAGAAATACAAACTACACCTCAATTACACTAGAAACACAAACTATACCTCAAAAACACTAGAAACACAAACTACACCTCAAATACACTAGAAATACAAACTATACCTCAAATACACTAGAAATACAAACTACACCTTAAATACACTCGAAATACACACTACACCTCAAATGCACTAGAAATACAAACTACACCTTAAATACACTAGAAACAAAAACTATGCCTCAAATACACTAGAAATACAAACTACACCTCAAATACACTAGAAATACAAACTACACCTTAAATACACTAGAAACAAAAACTACACCTCAAATACATTAGAAATACAAACTACACCTCAAATACACTAGAAACGCAAACTACACCTCAAATACACTAGAAATACAAACTACACCTCAAATGCGCTAGAAACACAAACTACACCTCAAATACACTACAATTACAAACTACACCTCAAATGCACTAGAAACACAAACTACACCTCAAATACACTAGAAATACAAACTACACCTCACATACACTAGAAATACGAACTACACCTCAAATACACTAGAAACACAAACTGAACTGCAAATACACTAGAAACGCAAACTACACCTCAAATACACTAAAAACACAAACAACATCTCAAATACACTAGAAACACAAACTACACCTCAAATACACTAGAAATACAAACTACACCTCAAATACACTAGAAATACAAACTACACCTCAAATACACTAGAAATACAAACTACACCTCAAATACACTAGAAATACAAACTACACCTAAAATACACCACAAATACACGAGAAACACAAACTACACCTCAAATACACTAGAAATACAAACTACACCTCAAATACACTAGAAATACAAACTACACCTCAAATACACTAGAAATACAAACTACACCTCAAATACACTAGAAACACAAACTACACCTCAAATACACTAGAAACACAAACTACACCTCAAATACACTAGAAATACAAACTACACCTCAAATACACTAGAGATACAAACTACACCTCAATTACACTAGAAACACAAACTACACCTCAAATACACTAGAAACACAAACTACACCTCAAATACACTAGAAATACAAACTACACCTAAAATACACTAGAAATACAAACTACAACTCAAATACAGTAGAAACACAAAACTACACATAAAATACACTAGAAATACAAACTACACCTCAAATACACTAGAAATACAAACTACACCTCAAATACACTAGAAACGCAAACTACACCTCAAATACACTAGAAATACAAACTACACCTCAAATGCGCTAGAAACACAAACTACACCTCAAATACACTACAATTACAAACTACACCTCAAATGCACTAGAAACACAAACTACACCTCAAATACACTAGAAATACAAACTACACCTCACATACACTAGAAATACGAACTACACCTCAAATACACTAGAAACACAAACTGAACTACAAATACACTAGAAACGCAAACTACACCTCAAATACACTAAAAACACAAACAACATCTCAAATACACTAGAAACACAAACTACACCTCAAATACACTAGAAATACAAACTACACCTCAAATACACTAGAAACACAAACTACACCTCAAATACACTAGAAATACAAACTACACCTCAAATACACTAGAAATACAAACTACACCTCAAATACACTAGAAATACAAACTACACCTCAAATACACTAGAAATACAAACTACACCTAAAATACACCTCAAATACACGAGAAACACAAACTACACCTCAAATACACTAGAAATACAAACTACACCTAAAATACACTAGAAATACAAACTACACCTCAAATACACTAGAAACACAAACTACACCTCAAATACACTAGAAACACAAACTACACCTCAAATACACTAGAAATACAAACTACACCTCAAATACACGAGAAACACAAACTACACCTCAAATACACTAGAAATACAAACTACACCTAAAATACACTAGAAATACAAACTACAACTCAAATACAGTAGAAACACAACACTACACATCAAATACACTAGAAATACAAACTACACCTCAAATACACTAGAAACACAAACTATACCTCAAATACACTAGAAATACAAACTACACCTCAAATACACTAGAAATACAAACTACACCTCAAATACACTAAAAACGCAAACTACACCTCAAATACACTAGAGATACAAACTACACCTCAAATACACTAGAGATACAAACTACACCTCAAATACACTAGAAATACAAACTACACCTCAAATACACTAGAAATACAAACTACACCTCAAATACACTAGAAACACAAACTACACCTCAAATACACTAGAGATACAAACTACACCTCAAATACACTATAATTACAAACTACACCTCAAATGCACTAGAATTACAAACTACACCTCAAATACACTAGAAATACAAACTACACCTCAAATGCACTAGAAATACAAACTACACCTCAAATACACTAGAAATACAAACTACACCTCAAATACACTAGAATTACAAACTACACCTCAAATACACTAGGAATACAAACTACACCTCAAATACACTAGGAATACAAACTATACCTCAAATACACTAGAAATACAAACTACACCTCAAATGCACTAGAAATACAAACTACATCTCAAATACACTAGAAATACAAACTACACCTCAAATACACTAGAAATACAAACTACACCTCAAATACACTAGGAATACAAACTACACCTCAAATACACTAGGAATACAAACTATACCTCAAATACACTAGAAATACAAACTACACCTCAAATACACTAGAAATACAAACTACACCTCAAATACACAAGAAACGCAAACTATACCTCAAATGCACTAGAAATACAAACTACACCTCAATTACACTAGAAATACAAACTACACCTCAAATACACTAGAAATACAAACTACACCTCAAATACACTAAAAACGCAAACTACACCTCAAATACACTAGAAATACAAACTACACCTCAAATACACTAGAAATACAAACTACACCTCAAATACACTAGAATTACAAACTACACCTCAAATACACTAGAAACACAAACTACACCTCAAATACACTAGAAATACAAACTACACCTCAAATACACTAGAAATACAAACTACACCTCAAATACACTAGAAATACAAACTACACCTCAAATACACTAGAAATACAAACTACACCTAAAATACACCTCAAATACACGAGAAACACAAACTACACCTCAAATACACTAGAAATACAAACTACACCTCAAATACACTAGAAATACAAACTACATCTCAAATACACTAGAAATACAAACTACACCTCAAATACACTAGAATTACAAACTACACCTCAAATACAATAGAAATACAAACTACACCTCAAATACAATAGAGATACAAACTACACCTCAAATACACTTGGAATACAAACTACACCTCAAATACACTAGGAATACAAACTACACCTCAAATACACTAGGAATACAAACTACACCTCAAATACACTAGAAATACAAACTACACCTCAAATACACTAGGAATACAAACTACACCTCAAATACACTAGCAATACAAACTACACCTAAAATACACTAGAAATACAAACTACACCTCAAATACACTAGAAACACAAAACTACATTGCACATAACTTTGAGGGGAAAGTAATGGCCTAGTGGTTAGGGTTTGGATGGGTTTAAATGCAGAGAGAGAATTTGTGAGTATGGTTCATCATACTTTGCTGTATGTCCCATCTTCACTTCACTTTTACAACTAAATTGTGAATACAATAAAGTACAAACTATATAAAAACAGTATTACTTAAGGCCTACATTACAAATAGCGACGTAAATTACATAAACACTAGCAGCACAAATATACAAATATAAAACCTAATATATATATGAAATGTTCAAAATTACATATTAAAATTAGTATCCAAACAAGCCACATCACATGTGCACTACACATTCACAATACACTGTACACACAAACTGCACCAGACATTAAAATGTTTTACAACCTCTAGTTATCTAATTACTGTTTCACAAATGTCTGTACACACACACACACACACACACACACACACACACACACACACACACACACACACACACACACACACACAGCGGATAACTGCAGACAAACACAGGCTCTGAAACGGCCTCATTATCGTTACTCTGTACATCTCTCCGCTTACATAGAGTAAAAGTGTGTGTGTGTGTGTGTGTGTGTGTGCATGCGCGTGTGTGCCAGTGCGCATGTTTAAATGTTTAACCTGTGGCCTGTCGCACCTGTTCTCCATGTCAGCGCTGCACTTCGGTGAAAGAAGCTCGAAGGACTTGGTGAACTTCACCACCTGCAGGAGATATTAAAGCCAGCAGGATTAAAGAGATGTATGGAGTGGGGTGGGGGGGTGTTTGAAGGAGAAGGAAGGATGAGTACCGGAGATTCAATGTCTTCTAGAAGCTGTACAGAGCAGCGTTCACACTTCAGCAGAGTCTGAGCTCGATGCATGATCTTCCTCACAATCTTCTCCAGATCGGTCTGCTCTTCAAACAGATCGTTCACAACCTCCAGAAGAGCCTGCACACACACACACAACAGAGACTGATGAATTTATTTTCAATTATTTTAAATTGACAAAAGTTGGGTTTGGGAGAGGGATTTCGAGAATCAACAGCCGAAACCTGCTACAAGCTTCAATTCAAAAAGTGAAAAAAGATATGAATGTTTTATAATTAAAATTGTTGGGTTAACTGGAAATGTCAGGTTCATTTCAAACCATGTAATGATAAGAAATGTAAATTAGAGAAACCTGGAATCTAATCTTTCATACAGACGTGGCCAATAATTCTGTTTTGAGTGTGACCCTGCCTAAATCCAACCAAAGTCCTTTTTTGTGATTAACTGTAAAGTACATGCTGTGAAAATATAATCCTGATATATTTAATATTGTCTGGTTAGTCTGGTTTTCACAAGCAGGGTCACAATTATTCTCTTTGAATTTTTGGAGACATTTCACATGAGAATGTGTGCCACGGTGTTGTGCTTCCATATCGCAAAAGAAACTCCAATATATTTATAATAACAAGCAGACTTGAAGCTGGAACTGGAACACAAGAAAATCTTTAACAGTTTTTTCATGTCAAATTACACATTGTTAAGTTTCGCTTGCAAATCCGCTGTCTTTGACTTTTTTCTCAAATATCAATGTAACATAGAGTGAAATTATTTGCTTTTATGTATTTTTCGCTCATCCATTCTGTAATTTTTTCTTAAAAAATGTGTAAATAAGTGAATGTAAAGGTATATATAAAAATATTTATTTTTTAAACATAATGACACAGAATGCAAACTGAACGTTTCTTTAATCCTAATTTTGACTCAGTACTTCACTTTGTTTTTAACAATAAAAAATCCAGAGATATTAAAGTGTCTGATCCAAAATCCCTTTCTCTCTGCCTTTATCTCTCTTCCGGTCTCTCCCTTCTGTTCCCCTTTTTCTTTTATGATCCTCTGATCGATATGTAAACTGTGTTGAACGCACTGTAATATGTGAAGACGCCAAATCTTGGATTTATAATTCCCAAGTCACACACACATCTTCAGTTGAACCACAAACTCTCTGTGTAGGAAGCAGAAGATCAATAGCACACATACTACGTAATAAACACCCACATGACATCAATAACACACACACACGCACGCACGCACAAACACACACACACACACACACACACACACCACACCACACCACACACACACACACACACCACACCACACACACACACACACACACACACACACACACACACAAACGCACACACACACACAATGCGGTGTCCTGTCAGCAGCGACAGTGGGGGGGAGTGTTGTGTGTTCTCACCCTGCTCCTGTCGTACTCTTTCCGGGAGGCAGCGAATAGTTGGGCGTTTGAGATGGCAATACCACAGAAGGGCAGATACATCTGCAACACCTGAACACATAAGAGAGAGTAAATTCAATTATATTGTATTCAATAGTAATGACTTTTGCATATTTATGGAATTAGATTAAACATAAACAAGTAAAGGCAAAACAAGTTAACAAATAAAGGTAAATTCTTACAGCATTATTAAGTGCATTTATATGGTATTGTTTGTTTGTAAAAAAATCACTTGATTTTCTATATTTACTGATGAGTTCCCAGCATGACACTTTTTAAAGTTAAACATGATATGTAGATGATTTTGAATCACTAGGTCTGAACATAACTTGACAAACTCTCTGTTTTTGAGCGATATCGACCACCATGACATCATTTCATTTCTTTGTATAATGCATTGAAATAAGAATGTATTTCAAACACATTTCACCTTCAATTATTGTAAGGATTTTAGAAAAGCTTTCTAAAACATTTTAATGAAAGATTATAAAGACAAAGAATGTTTTTAATAATGTGAATTATGAATCAGATGCATGTTTCATGTTGACTTGATACTTGATGAGTATTATGAGGAGCAGAGTCAATGCTTTATTACATGCATTTTAAACAAACTGTTGACTGTTTTAGATTATATAAGTGATTATAAATCATTACTGAATGATTCTTAATGAAACCAAAAGTGGATCTTCTATATGATTATTGTGAAGAAGTTTTAAGCGAAAAAACTCTGATTTTGTGAGTTTGCAGGGCCTTCTGTATTCTGGACTAATAGCGAATGTTAAATCTGCTTCGAAAACAATCTGCAATTGCACTAGGTGTTGTTATTGATGTACAATTTACACACTTCTGCTGTAAAGGTCTGAGATCACCTCCAGCAATCCCAGAATGCCAGACACACCAGACGCACACTCTACTGTCAGAATCAAACAAAACACACACCTACCTTTCTCTGTTAGTGTGCCAGACACCTTGTGAAAGAGAAATAAGTGGCTCCTAGCCATAGAGTTCAGAATAAACATGTTCATATTAACATTCTGAAACCTGCCTCCAAAGAGAGAGATAGAGAAAGAGAGAGAGAGAGAGAGAGAGAGAGAGAGAGAGAGAGAGAGAGAGAGAGAGACAGAGAAAGAGAGAGAAAAGGAGAGAGAAATAGAGGTACAGCGAGATAGATAGATATATATAGAGAGATAAATAGGGGTTAAGAGAAATAGAGAGAGATAAAGAGATAGGGAGATAAATGAAGATATAAAGAGAGATAGAGAGAGATAAGGAGATAGAAGAGAGATAAAGGGAGATACATAGAGGTAAAGAGAGATAGAGAGTGATAAAGAAAGGTAAAGGGAGATAGATAGAGATAAAGAGATAGAGAGACATAAAGAGATAGAGAGAGATAAAGAGATAGAGAGACATAAAGAGATAGAGAGAGATAAAGAGATAGAGAGTAATAAAGAAAGGTAAAGAGAGATAGATAGATATAAAGAGATAGAGAGACATAAAGAGATAGAGAGAGATAAAGAGATAGAGAGAGTTATAGGGAGATACATAGAGGTAAAGAGAGATAGAGAGTGATAAAGAAAGGTAAAGAGAGATAGATAGAGATAAAGAGATAGAGAGACATAAAGAAATAGAGAGAAATAAAGAGATAGAGAGAGATAAAGGGAGATATATAGAGGTAACCAGAAATAAACAGTGATAGAGAGATAGAAATAGAAGTTAAAAGAGATAGAGGGAGATAAAGAGAGGTTAAGAGATAAAAAGAGAGAGTGTACTGGAGTCTCAAAGTGTGTGTGAGAAACATTCCTGCGTGCGTGCGTGCATGTGTGTGTGTTTGTGCATTTGGTCATTTGGTCAGTTGGTCATTAGTCTGAGCAGCATTGAATCTGTTTACCCGGCTCTAATAAAGAAAACTTCACCTCTGCCGGTGAGATCTTCACACCAAACTTTCCGCTTATTTAAACCATTAACCTATTGTAACATGAGAGCTGAACTCCTTCACATAAACCTGAAACTTAACACCGCTGTTCAGTTTCATGTTTTTATGTCCGAAATCAACTCTTGGTACAGCACTATTGAATATCATTTCACGTTAAGCGAATGAAATAAGATCTGTGTAATGGTTTTCAATATTTAATTCCTATAGTTTATTTTCTTTGGAAAGTAAAATTATTTTATGGCATTAGTTTTTTGCCAGTCACATCCAGGCTGTTTCTATTTAGGCCTTTAAACAACCGAGAAACATCCCAAACAATTTGTCATCACAGCAATATTACAAACACATGAAACAATGTAAAGTTAAGAGTACGGTTTGATCAAACATGCAGATCCAAGCCAAAATCATGACAATGTTTGAATCTTTTTTTCAATAGTGAAAGGGTGCAAAAAACAGATCAGCATCACACTAACGCCATGTAGAATCAATATATAGTTAAACGAGTTTATTTTGCATGAAGCCTATAAAAATAAAACATCAGCCGAAAAATAGAAATAACTTCATATTTCAGTTAAATGCATTTACACTTATGAACTGTATATTCAGTCTAATGACATCTATGAATGAGATTGTGTGTTAGGTTAGGAGAAGTGTGTTAAGCAGAAGAATAAACCTGAAGATTACAGGTAAGCAGTGCCGAGCAGTCAGCCATTACCTCCGGGCTCTAGTGGCCTATTTTCAGCACAGAAAAATACATCTCTAACACAAACACACACACACACATACATACAATCAAACACACACGCGTGAAAACGCGTGCGCACACACACACACGCAATCAAACACACACACGCGTGCACAAAGGCACAAACACTTTTTAACCGAAACCACACATACAGACACTTACACACGATCTTCCACAGACAACACACAAACTCACAAGCTCTTCAAAAGATAAAACACTAACTCACAGGTTTTTCCACAGACAACACAAAAACACAGATACTCTTCAACAGACACCACACAGACAGCTCTTCCAAAGAGAACACACAAACTCACACTTTCTTCCACAGACAACACACAAACACAGACACTCTTCAACAGACACCACCAAAACACACACACTCTTCTGCAGACACCACACAAACTCACACTTTCTTCCACAGACAACACACAAACACAGATACTCTTCAACAGACACCACGAAAACACACACACACTCTTCTGCAGACACCACACAAACACACACGCTCTTCCACAGACACCACACAAAATCCCACACTCTTCCACAGACACTACACAAACACACACCCTTCCACAGACTCCACAAAAACACACACACTGTCACAGTCACCACACAAACCCACACTCTTCCACAGACACTACACAAACACACGCACTCTTAGTCAGACACCACAGAAAGTCCCACACTCTTTTACAGACACCACACAAACACACACTCTTCCACAGACACTACACAAACACACACCCTTCCACAGACACCACACAAACACACACACTTTCACAGTCACCACACAAACCCACACTTTTCCACAGACACTACACAAACACACGCACTCTTAGTCAGACACCACAGAATGTCCCACACTCTTCCACAGACACCACACAAACCCACACTCTTCCAAAGACACCACACAAACACACACTCTTCCACAGACACCACAAAACACACACACTTTCACAGTCACCACACAAACCCAGACTCTTCCACAGACACTACACAAAAACACGCACTCTTAGTCAGACACCACAGAAAGTCCCACACTCTTCCACAGACACCACACAAACACACACACACTTCCACAGACACCACACAAACACACACACACTTTCACAGTCACCACACAAACCCAGACTCTTCCACAGACACTACACAAAAACACGCACTCTTAGTCAGACACCACAGAAAGTCCCACACTCTTCCACAGACACCACACAAACACACACACACTTCCACAGACACCACACAAACACACACACACTTTCACAGTCACCACACAAACCCAGACTCTTCCACAGACACTACACAAACGCACGCACTCTTAGTCAGACACCACAAAAACACAAACGCTCTTCCACAGACACCACAGAAACACACACTCTTCCACAGACACCACCGGAAAACACACGCACTTCCACAGACAACATACCATTTCACACGCTCTTCCACAGACACCACCGGAAAACACACGCACTTCCACAGACAACACACAAACTCATACGCTCTTTCACAAACACCACACAAACACACACGCTTTTCCACAGAAGCGACACAAACACACTAGCTTTTCCACAGACACCACATTAACTGACACAGACACCACACAAACACACACTCTTCCACAGACACTACACACACACTTTCACAGTCACCACACAAACACGTCTCACCACGTCTCACTATGAATGGATGAGCTGTGCGTGCGTGTTTATTTGTGTGTGTGTGTGTGTGTGTGTGTGTGTGTGTGTGTGTGTGTGTGTGTGTGTGCGTGCGTGCGTGCGTGCGTGCGTGCGTGCGTGCGTGCGTGCGTGCGTGCGTGTGTGTGTGTGTATGTGTGTGTGCTTTTGTGTGCTTTTGTGTGTGCAGTTACAAACGTCTGACCACCTTTAATGAACTACAGCAGTGAAAGCATTTTAACTGAAACAAATGAATAATTAATATCTTTTAGTACTGGATTCACACAGCTCTAGAATGCACTTACATCTACTCAAATATTTTATGCTCGTGCATGTGCATGAACTATAATATTTTGATATTTTTTGGAATACCATGATTTACATTACAATGGATTTGTTGGCTTGGAAATACCATTGCATATCAGAATAAGAATCAGAATCAGAATTAGTTTTATGGCCGGGTGTGATTACAAACAAAAGGAAGGTTACAGAAACTTCCTGTACACAATGTAACAAGTGACAAGACAAGTAACAAGCAACGTAGGAAACCAAAAGTAAAAAATAAAATTGTTAGTAAACAAACAATGGAAATGGCAAATGTATTAATTCAATATATAGTCATTTCAAACCTGCATGAATTTCCTTCTTATGTAGAACACAAAAGAAGATATTTTGAAGAATGTTGACAAGCAAACAACACTAACTCTTGCTGACTTTCACTGTATGACCACCCTGTATGGACCATTTCTCAAAATATCTTCTTTTGTGTTCCACCGAAGAAAGACATACAAAGGTTTTAAATGTGAATAAATGATGACAGATTTGTTATTTTTGTCTCTTTATCGTCTGGTTAGAGCAGCTGTATGGCGAGACTGCGTCACTCAGTCCTGCGTCACTGTCTGAGTGAAGATGAAATTGTGTTGAATCCACAGTCATTTCCACAGCACTGCCTTTTGCTAATCCTACTGAGAATATATCACAATATTCACAGCACCGTGCCATTTCAACACAAAGACCACAGAGACGTTTGCCCTTCTGCAGCACATCCAGACGATTCAGAGATATACACATGAATGCAGGTGACCAGCAGAGATTCGACTCAGACATCCGCGTCATATGAAAACCAGACGGTCATGTCTTCTGCTCTTACTGGTGCTTTATCATTTGTATAGTGTTATATCATGTGTTTCGTAAAGTTGTGTACTGCTGGCACACCGGCCCGGGTTCTGCTCTTCGGATTTGGGCCATCATTCAATATAAGTCCATTAGGGCACTTTATTTGCCCATTTTATCATCCACCAGAACATGTCGGCGTAACTTTAGTAGCACACCTTGTTTAATGGTTTAATATACCAGGTTTAATACTTGAGTTTAGTGGTTTGCTCAAATCCCTTTGCTCAAATCCCTTATCATAAATATGAATAAGAGTAACAGAGGCGCTGCCAAACTCACGGCAAACACAGCGCAAGCTCATGCAGAAGAAACGCAATGCTATAATTCCCGAACTCCATCGATTTATATGATGTCATGAATTATACAGTCCTCTTGTGTAGAGCACTGTCCTCGAGCCATCGAGAAAGCTTTCTATAACATTCAATGTGTTGCCACATCGCCCGTCTACCGTACACTTGGTTGGAAAACACAAATGTGGTGTGCCAATGCCGAATCTAAGAGTGGCACGGTTTCTCTGCGGGCTGAAAACAATAGCTGAGCTTTCTCTGTTCTTGCATACGGCAGGAAGAGTTTCATCATTAATTCAGCAGTCAGTAAGACACGCGTGGCATGATGATAATGTTCACTCAAAGACACACATGAATTCTCATTGCAATGGCACTGCTGAACTCGGGCTGTTTAAAGGGACCGTTCGCCTAAAAGGAAATTCTGTCACGAATGACTCTCTCTCGCTGTTTCAAACCTGTAAAAATGGCTTTGGTTAAACACACCATTGTGCCGATAGTAGGAAGAATAACAACGGAAGTCTACGGTTCTTGTTGTCCTACATTCTTTCAATTGTCTCAATTCATTTCAACAAAGTTTTTCTACACTGGTGATGATTTATAAGCATTATATATATTCGCAATATATTCGCCTGTGTTCATCAGAACAAAAACATGTGTACAGATTTGAAACAACTTGGAGGTACTATCCCTTTAAAAACAAAAAGCATTGTGTTGTTTCTTCTGTCGAACACACCAATATATATTTTGATAAACGTCAATGGTTTTGTGTTTGTATAATAGTCTGTGAGGTTGTTTGGGTCTTGCCATTCTTCGAAATATCCTCTTTCGCGATGTGCAGAAAAGAAATATAGGTTTGGGTAAATAAGAACTATATTCTTGGGTGAACCATACCTGAAGCTCCTAAATGAATTCTTTCACCATTTAGAACCTGATTGTCCCATCCATTTTCTGTTTCTATTCAACAGTGAATGGTGACCAGATACAGCTGTGCACTCTCATTGTAATAAAGAGAGCCGTCTGGACTCTGATAACTCCTTTTGTGTTCTACATAAGAAGGCAAGTCACGCGTTTTTGCACTGATGATGGATTTGTTAACAAGGAGAGCAAATGTCTCGGCCTGTAAATGGCCCTGGCTGGTGACTGTGAGATACAGGTTAAATAATGTTCTCTGGAAAATAATACAATACCTCATTTAGATGTCGGCAAAACTACACAAACACACACACACACGCTTTTTGCATCTTCTCTCAGCATCCCCGACGCCTCCGGACACATCCATTATAACCGGTGTCAGCGCTGCGCTCGCTGCTTACGCCGAGAAATATGAGACGCTCTGTTCAGCTTTAAAACCCACAGCATCTGTTTCATTCACACCGATGAAAGATTTGTGTATTTACCCCACCATGACGCAGTGTGGAGCCATCAACACCGGACCAACTGAGCCAATAGAACGCCATACAAAAGTTCAAGAAAAATATTCACATATAGTGACCGTTCATAAACGCTTATAAAAAACAATTATTCTCAATACTCATAGCTCTGGTAACCACACAGGAACCATCAACTCCTAACTATTAGAATCTACGAAAGGTGACACGTCTATGTTGTTCTTTGCCAGCATGGATGGAAAATGAAAAAGCAGGTGAAAGTGACAGCCTGTGTGCGAGGTGGATGTGTAGTTGGATCATGGCCTTTACTTTTAGAGAGAAAGAGAAATGTCAAGATTTGATAACGCATTCAGGATGATCTTTCCCTAGGTGCATTGTAAGAGAGGATATCGAATGTGATGTGGATGAAGCCGTGTGGCCCGATCATCAAGAGACTGAGAATCAATTGGGGCTAATAGATTTTTAAGCTTAACTGTACTAGATTTTATTTGTCTGCTCTTCATTTCTTGTTCTTCAATAGATTTAACCGTATATTGGTGTACATGTATTCTCTGTCATATTTACAGGATTTCAGTTTTCAGCACGATTTGAAAAATAATCAATGCCGTGGAATCAATAAAAATTGCATCGAAGCATTTTTGTTCTGCATCCAATTGTTTGCCGAAAGGCAAATTTGACACACAGAAACGGATTCTGCTGTCCGTTGTGTAATAAATTCCTTTACTTGTTAGAAAGTTGTGTTGTTCGAAGGTCAAATTTGCTTTTCTTGCATATTTTAGCCCTTTGCCGCTGTTTAGGCTTTTGTGTTAACCGTTTTTGAAATTGTGGAGTTTGAGTTGAAAAACCCTAAACACAACCACTTCGTATGAATTTAACCTGTTTCAAATGATGTAACTCAACCAATGTTCATTTTGACAGCTTGAAGGCTTAGATTAACGACAAATTTTGTGAGATGCAGGGTACAGTGATGTAAAAATTAAGGTACAAGAAAAATAGGTATGAAGAAAGTAGAGTAGTAACTTCTAATCAATTTTTAGCAACTATGATAAAACAAAAATGAACATTTGTTTGGTGTGTTGTTAAATGACTGATTTATAGTATATATTAATTTGATCACATTGTTGATGAATTAAGAACGGTGTTTGATTATAAACACGGGTAAAAAAGACAAAAGGGTCATTTTGTGTGATGAGGTTTTGTAAAAGTGTATGATGATGATTATGATAATGTTCTCTGTTAAATATTCTCCGAAAATTGTGTTTTAGCAATTGAGATAAACTGTAAACAGGCAGTGACCTCTCGGGAGGATCGTATATCGTATATACATTTGGGTTGTGATTTTTGAATAGTGAACATTCCTTTTTTCATTAAACTTTACATGAAGGTGGTTTTTAAGAATGGCAAATACATTTGTATAATAAATATTCCTTTTAAACAAACAGTATGGTAGTGTTTCTGTCTTTCCTGAAATTGTTTTTCAGTGTTTATGTGTGATCTATGTTTTTTTCAGGTGTGCAGGACGAGGGATGCTGTGGTATCTGCGTCACACGAGCTCTTTCTGCGTTCTGCTGATTAATGACTCTGTCATATGAGAACCGCTTCTGTGTTAATAAAGACTCATTGTTACTGAAGGTCAACATTTAAGGTCACACTTTATTTCTCTCCTATGAGCTCTCTGAGCTCTTCTTAACCCAGAACAAATAATGACGAGGCCGACAGACACAGACAGCTGTGGACTTCTAACTCGCACATTTTACGTTACAATTACGCGACAATTTCACAGCACTTTCGCACGCCACATCCAGTTTTATTCTTTAAAAACCTGCTACACTGAACTCAATATCTCTGTTATCAATAAAAAAAATTATTTAAATTACACAAAGTAACGTTATTTCTTTTTTTACTTGTCCTCTTCTTATTTTAATTTTGTAATCCCTGTTACACAACAATTACACTCCTTATGGAAGAATACTGATAGCTTACTGGTTCAATACTTGTAGCACATGTTTAGTTCAAAGTATGAAAGTACTACACTTTAAAGTATGCTCTCTGTAAACCACAATTGTTCTATACTACACATTAACTTAAAGTGTACTTAACGTCATACAG
Organism: Triplophysa yarkandensis; assembly: GCA_033220385.1. Lineage (NCBI taxonomy): Eukaryota > Metazoa > Chordata > Actinopteri > Cypriniformes > Nemacheilidae > Triplophysa > Triplophysa yarkandensis. Next base: position 10,719,143 of record CM065658.1, on the reverse strand, counting down.
ATCATGTCTGTAATACTTTTTAACTGATGAATATACACAATATAAACAAATTCCTATTCATGTTGAACCTGTATTTCAATGTATTTGATGTGAGCGTACTTCAATGTACTTCACCGTGAGCACACCTGGAATGTATTTCTATGATCACCGTGTAAAATGTTGATCAGTTTCATGAACATGATTTGTGACTAACGTATGTGTACTTGAACATATAGATAAAAAGCATTTTAATGGGCAAACCAATGTCATATAAAACATTGACTTTTAAGTATATGTCTTCTTCGCTGTCCGGTGAATGATTCAGATGACCCCGGAGAACCCAAACACCAAATATGTCTCGAAAAGCACGGAACCAGAAAAGAGAGGTGGTAATGTTGCTCAGCGTGTGCGCATCAGTACCTTCTCGTCGTCTTCGGCGAAGAGCGCCCCGTTGGGACTCTTATTGATGGCCTGTGCGACCCCGATGACCTCTCCATCACTGTTTCTGATGGGCATGCACAACAGAGACTTGGTCTTATATCCTGTGAGTTTATCAATCTCATCACTGAAGCGATGGTCCTGAAGAGACAACAGAAGAGCGTCTTATTAACCTCACAACACTACATAAAGTCATCTTTGAAACAAATCATGCAATGTTAACCTTATTTCATATTTCAATTATTCCTTTGTTTTGTTGCCTTTCTTAAATACAGAAAAAAGTGCAGTGTGTCTCTTTCGAACAGTATTTAACTTACGACCTATCGACAATGTTTTCATTTGTTTCCTAACCCTGCTGATGTTGTTCACGGCCACGTGTTCAGGCCGCGCTGATGAGATAATCAGAGAAATGCTGACTTTACAATAAAGCACATTTACTGATCTGCTCTGCTTGCTAAATGAAAAGGAAAGCGGATTGACAGCCTCATTAGATAAGGTGAGACAACTGGCCTCATCGTTATTATCCGGACATCAGGAGTATAACTAGTGCGGAGGATGAAGTTCGTCCGAGGTGATCGATTGGCTGATCGATCCTCACACGACCCATTATTTCCCCGAGACCTTTATGGATTCCAGATAAAACTCAAACCTAATCGTCATATTCGGCGAGCTCGATAAAACACAACCCCACTTCGATGACCCGTACGGGAAAATGTCCTGCAATAGGGACCTCCTCGCCCAAAGTCCACAACCGTGTGATGGACCGCCAAGCGGATCTTCTACGAGAACCAGTTTTGGAACTGGATGGCGAGGACACGACCTTGCGTTCGGAGCTTTGGTCGCGTCTCACTCGACCCGTCTTTCCTCCCATTGGGATTGAGGTCAAGCATCACCTGATATGCGTCTGGAACGTTGACCGTTTCTCCGTGTTCCGCCACGTATCCGATGATGCCCTTTCCCCAGGGAACCTGCACCTCGTCCGAGTTCCTCAAGGAGGGCAACACGGTGGTTCCGGCGTGGACGTCGAAGAACTTGGACACCAGGGTTCTCTTGTTGGCAGGACCTTCCACCAGGAACAGCGAGCAGCGGTCAGCGTCCACCATGATGCACACAAACACCAAGATCTTGTAGCTGAGGCTGGTCAGGTCCAGGTCGTTGGAGATGTCTTTGACCAGCTCCAGGAAGAAGTCCCTCTCGTTGTGTTCTCTCAGGTAATATTTGTAGTCTATGGCCGTGGAGGGATACTGTGGGATGTTGACCCTGGATTCGAGCAGGGCTGAGAGGATGTGTGCAGTGGTCGGAGGTAAGGAGCTGGCTTTCCTCAGCAGGGCTCTCCTCCTCATGCTGGTCAGAGGTTCCTGGGCTCTGGAGTTCACATGCTCGTCGTAAGTCCTGTTGGCATTGATGGCTTTGGACCTGGCGAAGGTCTTCCGGAGCTCTTTCTGGGACGCCCGCCTCTGCAGCCCATCGCTCCGGCTCGCCCAGCTGTCCTTGCCGCAGACGCCCGGGAGTTTGTCGGCGTCGGAGTTCCCCGGCTGACTTTTCACGGCTTGTTGGCTCTTCAGCCACTTTTCGACCAAGCCGGGCTTTCTCCTGCGGGTCAAGTAGTCCTCGAGCAGATCGGGATGCTCGTCCAAGAAACTTTCGACGTCGGAGAAGATCATACCCGCCATGGTTTCTGACATGCCCTCATTTATGGAACTTCAAATACGAAGAGGTTGCGGTGGTCCGGTTATGGAGCTGTTCCATTGGATGGATGTGATGATGAGGATGGAGAGATGATGTGATGATGGAGGAGGAGGAGAGTTCATTCTGAAGCAGCGCCGGTGAGAGGATGCGACAGAGCAGGTGCATCACTGACGTCACGGACTCGCATCCCTCTCGCATCAGCACCGGAATGTGTTTGCGCTCTCTCTCTCTCACTCTCTCTCTCTCTCTCTCTCTCTCTCTCTCTCTCTCTCTCTGTCTGTCTCTCTTTCTCATCCCCCCCCCTCTCTCACTCTCTCTCTCTTTACTGTCTCTCTCAACACTCTCTCTCTCTCTCTCTCTCTCTCTCTCTCTCTCAGTCTCTCTCTCTCTCTCTCTCTCTCTCTCTCTCAACACACACTCTCTCTCTCAACACACACTCTCTCTCTCTCTCTCTCTCTCTCTCTCTCAGTCTCTCTCTCTCTCTCTCTCTCTCTCTCTCTCTCTCTCTCTCTCTCTCTCTCTCTCTCTCTCTCAACACTCTCTCTCTCTCTCTCTCTCTCTCTCTCTCTCTCTCTCTCTCTCTCTCTCTCTCAACACACTCTCTCTCTCTTTCTCTCTCTCTCAACACACACTCTCTCTCTCAACACACACACTCTCTCTCTCTCTCTCTCTCTCTCTCTCTCTCTGATCATGTGAAACTTCATCATTTCTCAGTGTGTGGAAATGCAAAATGTTGGGATGTAAAGTTGCCGCACTCTGGTGGACGACACGAGTTGTACAGCTTGGATGGAGTCACACACACACACACACACGCACACACAAAGACATACACACACACACACACACACACACACACACACACACACACACACAGACATACACGCACGCACACACACACAGAGAGAGAGAGAGACACACACACACACACACACACAGGGGGTTAAAAGAGACAGATTTGTTTAGGAATTATGATTATTTTTGTTTAATACACATGAAGGGAAGATGCAGAATCCTTCTCTGGATGGGTTACATAGAGATCTCATTTACATGCCATTGTGTTGGTTGGCATGGAATAAAAAACGGTTATCTAAGTGGTGGAAAAGCATCCAATGAGAAGCCAGAATAATTTATTGCTGATAAAAAACAATCTGTTAATGAGAGAGTTGATTTATTGAAGAGGATGAAAACAGCTTCATGTTTTTCAGTGTTTTCGTATTCAGTGTAATGTCCGTTATTACATTTATTACAAAATGTACAATTGTATATCAAAGAATAAACAATGTGACAGCCCCGACACACACATTTTTAAACCAAGATTAAGATTTATTGTGATAATTGCTCTTTAACACTAAAATATATTCAAATCTTCTATGTATTAAACAATAAATCACATAGTCAACATCAAAATATACATGGGCCATTTCAGCATTATGGCTGTGACATAAAAATCTCTTGGAATGTAATTGTTACATAACTGAGCCAACTGTTGTTGAAAGTGTTAAACATCAGAAAAATGTCAGTCTATGAATACATCTTATATTTTTAAAAAGTTTAATAAACCAGTGTTATGGACGTGACAAAAAATGGACACCAGTTTTGGGAGACCACACACTTCCTGAGATTTATGTGAATTAAAATCTACAAACCAGAATGCAAAAAATAGGAATAGCTCTTTATAGAACATAATTATAATAACTATCCTTAGATTGGTTAATGCTATTTACTCCGTCATCACTGTTCATTCTGTGTAGTATACTGCGTTAAATGCAAAATGCCTTCAATGCTATTATACACATGAATAAAAAAAGCAAAAAAAAGCAGGACCACTGCTTAGGCATCCTGTAAATAGAAAAACTATTTACATTTTAATATTTTAGTTTATCATTTAATTGATCAATTATGGTATTTTATTCCTGAATAAACTTTATTTCAGAAAACTTAAACCAGCAATGTCCAACTTGCATGGGCTCCTAGTAGAAACATAAGCATGTTCAAGTAAATAATTTTATATATTTTTATATATTTTAACTTAAGCAAGTTATTACCTGAAGAGAAGGCCTGACCGGAGCAGTCATGAGACTTCTTATTTTATATGCATATAGATCAGCTGTCATAGACTTAAACATTCATTATATTTAAAATAATTATGATATTACAAATGAATTATTTTTAACTAAAAATATTCCAATACATTTATTTACTGTACACACATTTTATTCTTAAATAGTTTAGCCATTAGTCCAACTTTGCTTTTCATGCCTGTAATTGAAGCTTGAAGAATAATTTTCCCACTGGTGTACCCACAGATGCCCACCAGTGGCAAGCCACCACTGGCATGCCACCCGAAAAATGAACTTTGATGGACACATCTTAACTAAATAATTTGAGGTGGCAAAAACCTCATATCTTAGTTTATGCTTCATAAAATGTGTATTGGGATTTTTTGTGTTAGTTCAATGCTGTGATTACTGTGGAAGGGAAGGCACACATTTATGGTGATAGAGAAGCGATTTTGGCATCATGCTTTGCCTCTAATGCACGGCGTGCAGCAGATGTGATGTGGAAACTGGGAGATCTGAACGACTCTCCAAAGACCAAAACTGACTTTATGATGCATCCAGATGGATCCTTACTGTTGTGTTCCACCTGCTGGGTCCACCATTAAAACATATTAACCAGAGTAAGGTCCAGTGTGTGGTAACCCACAGCACAATGACAGAAGAATACCAACAAGACTACATGATAAACGAGCATTGTAGGTAACATCTAGCTTGTCAAGCAGGATATAAAGCGTATATGTCAGCTGAGAAGGTATCACTATATACTGAATATCTGGAAAGGTTATGTGTTTAGCTAAAACAGGAAGTTATTATATTATATATTATATTTAATTTTCATAGGTCCATCAGAATCAGTGGTGATGATTCCAGATAATGCGGCAGAGCCTAAAGAGTTTCACTGTGGAGCAGATAGTAACCCAAGAACGAGAACCTACACCTGGATCAAGTTATAAAACCATTTTTGTATTTTAAATGTTAAATGTCAGCCTTTATGCACGGCATGAACGAATCCACTCCTCGTTATCATGGCGGAAAACTTTACGTCGAAAAATCGGCCTCGGATTTTAATCTGTAACGTCTCAAATGAGTTTGGAAGAGCTCCAGGGGTCAGGTTATTTTGTTCTCTTGCATTATGATTAAAAATATGAGTTTGTCCATAGGAATATGAACAACTTAGTATAAAATGAAATACACAAATAAAATCAGAGACTATACTGCATGTACATGAGGAGAAACACAGTATAAAACAATACAACACATGTCTGACAGTAATTCTTCAACATGCAAATGCTCAGGGAATGTTTTAGAGTGCTGTACACTGTCTCAAACTTTAATCAAAAGAAATTCTTTTAAATAAAATAAATTTATATGATCAATATTAGATATTCATTCATTTACTTAATAGCACATTCACATATACCTTCATGGTTTCAGCTATTCTCTTTATATGACATTAATGATGAGCTTATAAACATCAGAGCACTCTTTAACATATTAGTATTAAATATTAGTATTTGTTTCTGGACAGACTTCAAGTATCAGACAACCCAAAAGCCATTTGTTATTATATATTATTGTTTTATTTGTTATTATCTGAGCTAAATGTGTTACTGTTCATTTGCAATAAAATGAACTGAACCTTAAGAATTTGTCAAAACGTCTCACGAGGATGAGTCAAAGTTTAAACTTTACGCTTTGTGTTTAATCGTATTTTCTGTTTGCATGTCAATCTTTTTGTACAATATATGACAGGACAATTACATCTTACAACACTAAGAACCACTAGTGAAGACCTAAATAACTGGTGCTTCAAAATGTTAAACTGATCGTCTTTTATATGAACTAATATTATAGTTTACTGTATAAAGAGATATATCGTTAGTGACACTGGTTTCAAACACAGTTCTCGAGGACTCTTCAAACAGCAAACAATCCGTTAAGAAGAAGAAAAGAAAGTTAAGACAAGTAAACCAAGTGTTCTCTCGAAGAGAAGTGAACCTCTTCAGACGGGCTTATGTTGTTTCATAGAGAATGATGACTTGATATATATCAAGGGTGACTTGATATACACTGGGTCAAAGTGTTCATCTACTGTTTAACTTTATCTGTTTGTGATTGACACCATTCCTGTTTTGTTGTAAGCATGTCAAGGCTATAGGATGCTGCTGATAAAATAACTGAAGTTGATTTTATCTTCTCAAAGAAAAACCTTGCATCAATCGATCGATTCGTGTGTGATTTAAATGTCAAAGTAAAATATCTTTCAACACACACACACACACACACACACACACACACACACACACACACACACACACACACACACACACACACACACACACACACACACACACACACACACACACACACACACACACAAAGTGCATTGGAATTTTACAGTGTGCAAATAGATTGTCCAGTGTTACTGAGTGTACAGTAGTGCATGTAACAACTGGTTATTGTGATGAGTATTTAAAATAAAAAAGTAATAAGTAGGTGTAGTGTTGAGGAGGGGGGAGGAGTCTCAGGGTGTGGTGGGGGGATTGAGGGGTGTCAGAGGGAAGAGTTCAGTAAGGAGACAGCTTTAGGAAAAAGCTGTCCCTTAAACTTGTGGTCCTTGAGGATGCTGCTGGCTCGACGAAGAAAGCGTTTCCTCTGGATGTTCGTAATAGCAGGAAGTGTTGTTCCTGTGATGTATTTGGCAGTATTCACCACCCTCATCAGCACTTTGCAGTAGGCCACTGAGCAGTTCCCATACCAGGCTGTGATACAGCTGGTCAGGATGCTTTTGATCGCACACCTGTAAAAGTTCACCAGGATGGCTGTAGAAAGCTGGTTCTTCTTCAGTGTCCTGAGGAAGAAGAGGCGTTGGTGAGCCTTCTTGACCAGGCTGGAGGTGTTAGAGTTCCAGGATGAGCCATCCGAGATGGTGGTTCCCAGGAACTTGAAGGTAGAGACATGCTCATCAGCAATCCCATTAATGTGGATGGGGTCATGCGTGCGTCCTTTATGCTTCCTGAAGTCCACAATGAGCTCCTTTGTCTTGGTGGTATCAAGGAGCAGGTTATTGTCAGGGCACCATGTGGCCAGGTGCTCTACCTCCTCCCTGTAGGCAGTCTCATCGCTGTCACTGATGAGGCCTATCACCGTGGTGTCGTCTGCAAACTTAATGATGGAGTTGGATCCATGCACAGGCTTGCAGTCATGGGTGTTAAGGGAGTAGAGGAATGGGCTCAGCACACAGCCCTGTGGTACGCCGGTGTTAATTGTGATGGTGGTGGAGTGGGTTTCACCTGACCTAACATGCTGAGGCCTGTTGGTCAGAAAGTCCATAATCCAGCTGCAGAGAGAGGTGTTGATGTCCAGGACTCCAAGTTTAGTGGTCAGGTTGTACGGGATAATGGTGTTAAATATTAAACTGAAGTCAACAAACAACATCCGTACATAAGTGTTGTTATTGTCCAAGTGTGTGAGGGCAGAACTGTGCATACTGCGTCCTCTGCGCTCATATTTCTGCGGTAGGCAAATTGGTGTTGGTCCAGTGTAGGTGGGTGGCAGTTTTTGAGACGCTCGTAGCACTTGTCCTAATGATGATCAAGATGTTAAACTTGTGCAAATATTATTTAAAGTTTTCCATTTTCTGTTCCATTTTCACTTTTTACAATGACAGAACCTGTCATCTTGTTTTTTTGTCTTCAAGTTTCTGATCACACTTTAACCCGAAGGACGAGATCCCTAATCCTGGAAGAGAAAATCAAAATAAAAGCTTGTTTCTTCGTCATATCCAGATAGATTTTAGGTGAGATTGATTTTAAAATGAGAAATATGATTTTTTTCCAAATTAAAAGAATTACGGCCGTATAGGCTGGGCCTAGTATTAATATTTAATTGTTTCAAAGTGTTTTCCCCTCCTTATCACACAAATGCAAAACATATTAATCATTTTAGCGAGGTGAGATACATTACTTATTTTCAAACTGATGTACATTACACACTTTAAAGGAGTTTAATTGTAAATAGTATGCCGCAAATATTTGTAGTTTTAAAATATTTGTAAAGAATTGTAAAAATATGCATTTACCAGAAAATAGAAATATTAAATTTTTTATCATAATTCACATGATATACTTACAAATTGTTTTTACCAATTTTGTGCAAGAAGAATCTCCTGCAATGATCATATAAACTATAATTAATAAAAAATAAATCAAAATATCACATAAAACTCGACAAGTTCGCTTATCTCAAAAAATAAAAAATACATCGAAAAGTCACCTGCACTTAATTGTTTAAGTTTATGTCACTAAATATATATGTTATTTTCAATTGGTTTTATATTGATTCATATTAATTTATATTGATTGTTTTTATTACTTTTAAATTAAATATTTGCATTCTCAATATCAAATTGTTTAATTGTTGTTAGTTTATTTTTGTAATTATATTACAATTAAATGTACACTAAACTAATCCTCCCATAATTTAAAGTTAATTTTAATTAAGTAATATTTAATGCACTTCTCTTCCAGTCCTGCGGGTGGCGCGCACGAGTCGAGTCCAGCATCCGTCAACGGCAACGAAGAAGAACCGACGGCGTATGGAGGTCCATGCTGCTTCCGGTTCCACAGACAGAAGCTGTTAGGTTTCACTCAAGCTTCAACTCGCAGATATAAACATGGAGGACACACACAGACAGTCTTCCTATCTGGACGAGCCTCCCAACAGTCGACTGTTTCTCGTCACGAGCAAATCTATCACAGAAGACGTCATCAGAGATCATTTCGCTCGTTTCGGGGAGATCCAAGACATCTGGGTGGTGAAGGACAAGCAGACGAAAGAGTCCAAAGGAGTTTCGTTTGTCAAGTTTGCCAAATCTTCTCAAGCTTGCACAGCCATGGAGGAAATGGCTGGAAAATGTCTGGCTGAAGGCACCAAACCTATAAAGGTTCTTCATGTGTTCTTAAAGTAACAAGATCCTGAGTTCATGCATCAGTGCAGAGCTCAAAGCTGATGGATGAGTGTCTTTAATCTGCTGAACTCAAAAGAAGATATTTTGAAGAATGCCGGTGACCGAACAGCATTGGCACCCATTGACGTCTATTGTTCGGACAAGCCAAATTGATTGAGACGGCGCTTTTTACATTTCCCAATGCTTCAAAATATATAAATATACATTTAATACATGGCAACAGTCATATATTGGGGTATTAATGAATAGCACTCAAATATTCTTATTAATAAATGCAGATAAAGCTGAACACAAAAGAAGATATTTTGAAGAATGCCGGTGACCGAACAGCATTGGCACCCATTGACGCCAAATCGATTGAGACGGCGCTTTTTACATTTTCCAATGCTTCAAAATATATAAATATACATTTAATAAATGGCAACAGTCATATATTGGGGTATTAATGAATAGCACTCAAATTTAATTATTAATAAATGCAGATAAAGCTGAACACAAACCTAATGCAAGACAATGGGTGCCATCGACCAACAATCTTAATGTGTTTTGATATGATACAAACATACCAATGTGGCGTTCATCCCGGTCCCAAATGACGGGTCAGATGTTGATGATGCTTCTGGTCCATGCAGGTGTTCATCGCTCAGGCCAGATCGTCCGGAAACCACCGGGATGTGGATGATGAGGATCTCACCAGAATATTCGTCATGATCCCGAAAACGTTCACGGAGGACGTCTTGAAGGAAACCTTTAAGGTTTGTTTGGATGGACGGGTCGAGGCGAAGGTCCTTTAGTCTCGCCAGGTCACAGGGAGGTCAGACTAGAGGTCTGCATTATATGTCGGAAAACGTATCGATATGACAGGCGAAGCCTTTATATGATCGCCAAAGCCTCAATTACGGCTGCATTTACATTTATTCATTCGGCAGACGCTTTTATCCAAAGTGACTTACAGTATTATGCATCTGTCAATCACTGCAGAGTAATCAGGGGTAAGATGTCTCACTCAAGGACACTTAGATCATCGTCTGCTGACACTGGGATTCGAACCAACGACCTTCTGCGTACAAGCCCAACTCTCTACCCACCACAATGTGTTAAACTATTTTTCATCATCGCTGAACATTACAACTCGACATGATTAACCATCTCAAGCACGGTTCATGCAGGAAACAGTGTGATGACCCTCCTTTAACCATTTTTTATCTGTGCTGCAGGAGTATGGGGATATTGAGTATGCTATCATTATAAGAAATAAGACCACGGGCGAGAGCAAAGGACTGGGATATGTAAGATACCACAGACCTTCACAGGCCGCCAGGGCCATAGAGAACTGTGATAAGAGTGAGTATTTGAGAATTTATGCACTTGCGTGACTTATCTCTTATGTTGTTTTCCAATGGGATTCTGTTGTGTCTGTGTTTGCAGCTTTTAGAGCCATTTTGGCCGAACCCAGAACCAAGAATTCATCAGCAGACAGCGATTATGCCACAAGCCACAGAATGGAGCATTGTGGAGGTGATCCAGGCCCCAGCACTTTTGCATATAGTGAGTATAAAGCTGCCAGCAAATGCCGTGATTCGGATGCTTGGGTCCATATTAGAAGATAGATTATCTGATTATCCCAGCATGATAAAAGATGGTTTCCCACAGGCCACGACTCTGCAGCGTACGCTCCAGGAGATGCATGGAATTCTGAGATCATCACCCGTTGCCTGATGGTCACGTCACATGCATCAGTCACACAGGAACAGATCTTCGCGCTGTTCGATCTCATCCCAGGAATGGATTTCTGCGAGATGCAGAGAGACCAGTACGGGTTCAGTAAAGGTCAGACATCCGTGCTGTTTTGATGACACCCCTACGTTATCATTAAATTATTAATGAAGTTACTGTTTGCGTGTTGTATACAGGCCGGTTTGTCATCCGCTATAATAACCTGGGCTCTGCCGTTTATGCCAATGAGAAGCTTAACGGTTTTGAGTATCCGCCCGGGAACCGTCTCTCAGTAGCCTATATAGATGACGGGGAGGACAAGACAAGGTAAAGACAGCTGTATATTTATCGTATTCAGTTTTATTATGTTAATTTCAGGGCTTTGCAAAATCATAATGTGGCTGTATTATTTTCCATGACAGTGTAACGACATTCCAGCCTATAGTATGGAGACATTGGAAGTGTGCGGAAGCATCCTTTCTTATTGATTTATACATATATATATGAGGGCTGTGCAATAGATCGAAATATCCAATATGCCAATTGCAATTGCTTAGAATAAATGAGCTAGTTAATTCTTCAAAAAGTTACAGATAGAGTGATGCATGCATATTGTTGTAATATAAAAGTTGTTGGATGCCTAGATGTCAAAACATTTTGTGTGTACAACAGACCTCTGGTCCAGCAATCTGTAACAATTTTTGCATGAATTCAGAAATGCAATTAAGCAAGCAAGCCATATTAAGACAACAATAACTGTCAAGAATGGTAGTGATGCTTTCCGATAAGCGTTTAGTTATTTCCTATCCTGGTTTTGAGAGGGGCTCAAGCAAGGCCCCGTTTTAATGGCATTTATTTGGGCAGTTTTAACTAAAGTTGCATCGAAGACTTAAATGCCCCATGTTATGATTGGATAAGAGGTTTGTGTTGTCATTTTTTAAACAAAATATGATACATTTTACTGTATTGAATGTTTTGTAACAAACTGTATTGTCAATTCACAGCCCTAGCAAATACCAAAGTTTTATGTTTTGTTTTGTGATCTATTATGTATAGACTTACAGTTCACTTGGTTAGGTTTGAAATCTGGTAACATTTGTCAGTTGCGTGTGGGTTTAGTCTTGTAGGGAGGATGGCCATGCAGCTTGTAGCGGCTCAGATGATGTCTGTGGTCTGGAACGGTCCCTCGAGTTCACAGCTCATGAAGTCCAGCATGGTGCGTAACGTATCCTGCATATCTCAAATAAGACACAATTCTAAATCAGTATAGAAATGAGAGAAAGAATCTATTCGTTTGCTCTTGGAATAGTATTTAAAACCATAATAGAAATATGAGAATGTTAGAAGAAGGTTTTAAAACCATGTCAAGGTCAGAGAGCCTGTCACTCATGTTCTGAAACGATAGGATTAAGGTGTTCTACATCCGTGTGATCTCTCTTCAGCAGGGCTACGTATCACCCACCACACTACCCAAGAGCCGCATAGAAACAGATGTAGCTCTTCCTTCTCCAAAGAAACTGGCACCGTATGAAAGCGTCGTTAAAGAAAGACTCTTTGTCGTATTCAACCCTTCACCTCTGCCTGTGGATGTGCTGGAGGATGTGTTCTGGTGAGTGTACCTGTGCTTTTCTTTTAACAAGGATACCTAACGACTATTAAAGGGTCCCTTTTTTAATGATAAAGCTATTTATAATTTCATTCTTTAACTATACATTAATGCTGTTAAAACTATTTACTAAAACTATGCCTTTAGTTTGGTTATTTACCTTATGTCTTAAATTCACTCGCATTTAGTTGTTGACCCCATTAGCCAGCCCCACCTCCCATTGTACTCTGATTGGTCAGATGTTGTTGATCAACTCGGCTTTCGGTCACTGAAGAATAAGAGAAGAGTCCTGTTACTTCGGTTACAAGTATCCGATGACACGTCACGGAAGTAACTGGATGACTACATGCTTGTTTCGTTACGTAGATTTGTGACTCCGTTGTTTTGTCTCCACGCAGTCGTTTCGGTTCTCTAGTTAATGTTTACCTGGTCCCCAACCGGAACGTGGGCTATATGAAGTACGCTGACAGAAGGCACGCCATGGACGCCATAACAGCGCTGCACGGTAAAGTAGTGAACGGGGTTAAGATGAAGGTCATGCTGGCCGACCCACCCAGAGAGGAGTCTCACAAGCGGCAGAGAACTTACTGACCTTTGACCCTTGGAACCTCACAGGTAAGTCGGCTCTGTAGGTAAGGTAGTGTGAAATTTGGTCTACTATAAGATTTTAATGTGTTTGAACATTTTAAAAAAAAAAATCTGGGATTTAATGTAATTGTCATTCCATGTGTGACAATGTTGCAATTTCTTTGAAATATGCCTCCGTAAACTGAACTGTCATTCAAGCTGTCCCACAACACCTCGGACGTTTAAACCTATTTTGGAATAAAACGGCAATCGTTTGGTGATCAAAATATTAATAAATACAGTTTTTGTGTCCTCAACTCTACATAAATTTGATTAAAACTTATTTATTATTGACCTTGCTGTCTCGCCTCCTTTTTCCTGAATTTAAACACTCGTTTTAGTCTCTGACGTTTCAAAGTTCCTCTCCGATTTCAAACCTTATTATACAATTTGTTTTTGTGCGTGTTTTTAGTACCGATAAATGATCTGTAAAATTACAAGTCCCAAGGTTCATAATAATGGGAGTTATCATCTTTAACGAAGATCAGATGTCTTAGTCTACAGTAAAAGCGGGAATTTTGTCATCCAGTTACTTCTTTGAACTGTCATCGGACTCGATATTGAAGTAACTGGATTTACATGATGTTGTCTCATCACTAGTTTAGAGAATACCAGACCATTTGACCAATCAGAGTACAAGGGAGGTGGGGATTAAGGAGTGAGGAACTATATTCGATCGTTTTCTTAGACGTGAGGAAAGATGCGAGGCAACAAGATAATGAATAAAACTTATAGTGCATTCTTTAAAGATTTAATGGGATGTATGTGTAGTTGAGGACACAAACAACACAATTACCAATATTTATCTCTACACAAGGGTCTCTTTGAGGCACAAACTTTGGTTTGTAACGTCACAGATTGGTTACACATACTAACACATTAAAGAGATGTAAAACGATGAGAAGACCCCGTGGAATCTAAAATGCATTTCAGGAACGGATGGCTCACAATCCACTTGTAATGAACAGTCCTCATTTTAACATGATCTTTTTGGAGATATCATTAGAAAAGACTTTAGAAAAGGTCATTTGTATTCAAACGCGCAGGTCTAAAGCCTTCACGTGATAGTTAACCTAAACTCTGTCATGAATTACTCACTTTCAAGTTGTTTCAAAACGTTTTAAATTCTTTTCCTTATGAATACAGAGAAAGAGATTTGGGAAAATGCTTGGAACCAAACTTCATTTTGGACTACATTGACTACCATAGCTGAAAACGCGACTCAAAATTACCCCGGAATTTTTCGTTTTCCTACATTCTTCAAAATATCTAATTTTTTGTTCTACCGAACAAAAACAATATTTTTCGTACTATGGAAGTCAACGGGGTCTTAGAACCGTTTGGTTCTTCTAAATATTCTTCTTCGTGTTTTTGTGCGAGTTATTGCTTTAAACACTAGTGGATTAAATCCCATTTTTGACTGTCTATGATGAGCTAGGATCGTATTTCTAGATCCATCTGTGACAATATTTATGATTCTAAGATTCCTCTGAATCTAGGTGACATTAATGCCAACTGAGATTGCCCAGGTTGCTTGTTTTATTTTTTTGCAGGTTTGTTTTATTATTATGCACAAAACAAAAATACGGTCTCTTAGGCGAAGTTCCTCTATGGAAGTGGGTAACTGTGCTGTCTTTGTTCTTACAGAGTTTTAAGTGACATGACGCATGACACCGACATGACAGGACGGATATGACACGACTTCATAGCGACGGACACTGACTGATTCTGCCTATTCAGTTTGTTTAAATAGCAGAGAAAGTGATTTAGTTTGCTCTTCAGCTTTTCTCTTATTTCCTTTCGTCACTGCTAGCTAATAGAGACATTCCACTTAGATAGATGGACGGAACTACAAAAAGACATTGTGTTTGATATGTACATAACCACCAAATTAAAGGAAATTTACTTATTAAACCATCTGTGCTTATTGTCTTTTTTATTGCCTTTTGTATTTGACAGATGAAGCTGCAGACAGTGGTAACGGCTGTATTGTTATAGTGTAAAGCTCAGGACACACCAAATTGATGGGATCCCATTGGGCAGTTTTTGTACATCAGTTAACCCTGTCGCCTTTAAGCCGATTCAGTGCATTGAATCATATGGGATTCAGATCATTCTGATGGGTTTGCTTCCTATAGTATTTCCTATACTATATTTCTATAGTAATGTGAGTTTGGTGTGTCACGAGATCATGTGGTTGTCATTAATATTTCAGGTTAGCTGTGACAGACACAAGAGCTCTAATGAGTTTAAGCTCATGAGTAATTTTATTTTGCACATAATGATGTGTTAACATCTATCAAGTGTTTTACTAAAAGGATCTTTTAACACTTACTCAACACAAGTAAATGAGAGGCATGCCAATGATCATTATATGCCTTAACTATGGTAGTCAACTTGCAAAGTATATCTGAAAAGTTCATGAAAGTTAAAGAACAAAATACATTTTTACTTTGGCGATAGGTCTTTATTTGCTGACTTTATAATGCTCATGCAGTGGTTTTCAAGCTGATGGCCACAAAATTGTGCCAGTGGAAGCAAAGTTTGACATAGAAATAGTAACAGTTCGTGCTCTGATGGTTAGAGAATTGGACTTCTAAGAAGGTTGTGGGTTTGCATCCCACTGCCTGTCGCTTTGGATAAATGTATAGGCCATTTACTGTAGACATGCTTTTAACATTATACACTTTGTGATGTTACCTGAGAATTAACATCCAATAAATGTTTTATAATAGTTGTTCAGAGTTTAATGACTCAAACTCAACAACAGATAAAAAATAATCAGGATGATCGGTTTAATTTGTAAAACATTAGTTATCTAAGAAAAATTCATGTTTTTTTATCATTACTCTAATCAACCAACGCCCGTTTTATTTTAGAATACATTTTTTAAAAATTCTGTCCAGTCGGGATTTAGTCCAGGTTTTACCGCCTCCATAACTCTGTACCGGATTCAGTCCAGTTATTAGGGCCTCAGTGTTTCTGTAGATGAATCCAGTCCAGGTTTTACCGCCTCTGTACGCGCTCTAGCGGTATCCAGTCCAGGTTTTATCTCCTCTGTAACTCTGTAGCAGAATCCAGTCCAGGTTTTAGCTCCTCTGTAACTCTGTAGCAGAATCCAGTCCAGGTTTTAGCTCCTCAGTAACTCAGTAACAGAATCCAGTCCAGGTTTTAGCTCCTCTGTAACTCAGTAAGAGAATCCAGTCCAGGTTTTATCTCCTCAGTAACTCAGTAACAGAATCCAATCCAGGTATTAGCTCCTCAGAAACTCAGTAACAGAATCCAGTCCAGGTTTTATCTCCTCTGTAACTCAGTAAGAGAATCCAGTCCAGGTTTTAGCTCCTCAGTAACTCAGTAACAGAATCCAGTCCAGGTTTTATCTCCTCTGTAACTCAGTAACAGAATCCAGTCCAGGTTTTAGCTCCTCTGTAACTCAGTAACAGAATCCAGTCCAGGTTTTATCTCCTCTGTAACTCAGTAACAGAATCCAGTCCAGGTTTTAGCTCCTCTGTAACTCAGTAATAGAATCCAGTCCAGGTTTTAGCTCCTCTGTAACTCATTAACAGAATCCAGTCCAGGTTTTATCTCCTCAGTAACTCACTAACAGAATCCAGTCCAGGTTTTATCTCCTCAGTATCTCAGTAACAGAATCCAGTCCAGGCTTTAGCTCCTCTATAACTCAGTAGCAGAATCCAGTCCAGGTTTTAGCTCTGTAACTCAGTCACAGAATCCAGTCCAGGTTTTAGCTCCTCTGTAACTCAGTAACAGAATCCAGTCCAGGTTTTAGCTCCTCTGTAACTAAGTAACAGAATCCAGTCCAGGTTTTAGCTCCTCTGTAACTCAGTAACAGAATCCAGTCCAGGTTTTATCTCTTCTTTAACTCAGTAACAGAATCTTGTCCAGGTTTTAGCTCCTCTGTAACTCAGTAACAGAATCCAGTCCAGGTTTTAGCTCCTCTGTATCTCAGTAACAGAATCCAGTCCAGGTTTTATCTCCTCTATAACTCAGTAACAGAATCCAGTCCAGGTTTTAGCTCCTCGGTATCTCAGTAACAGAATCCAGTCCAGGTTTCATCTCCTCTGTAACTCAGTAACAGAATCCAGTCCAGGTTTTAGCTCCTCTGTAACTCAGTAACAGAATCCAGTCCAGGTTTTAGCTCCTCTGTAACTCAGTCAAAGAATCCAGTCCAGGTTTTATCTCCTCAGTAACTCAGTATCAGAATCCAGTCCAGGTTTTATCTCCTCTGTAACTCTGAATCAGTCCAGGTTTTATCTCCTCTGTAACTCTGAATCAGTCCAGGTTTTAGCTCCTCTGTAACTCAGTATCAGTCCAGGTTTTATCTCCTCTGTAACTCACTAACAGAATCCAGTCCAGGTTTTATCTCCTCAGTTATTCAGTAACAGAATCCAGTCCAGGTTTTAGCTCCTCAGTAACTCTGTAACAGAATCCAGTCCAGGTTTTATCTCCTCAGTTACTCAGTAACAGAATCCAGTCCAGGTTTTAGCTCCTCTGTAACTCAGTAACAGAATCCAGTCCAGGTTTTAGCTCCTCTGTAACTCAGTAACAGAATCCAGTCCAGGTTTTAGCTCCTCTGTAACTCATTAACACAATCCAGTCCAGGTTTTATCTCCTCTGTAACTCAGTAACAGAATCCAGTCCAGGTTTTAGCTCCTCTGTAACTCAGTAGCAGAATCCAGTCCAGGTTTTAGCTCCTCTGTAACTCAGTAACAGAATCCAGTCCAGGTTTTATCTCCTCTGTAACTCAGTAACAGAATCCAGTCCAGGTTTTATCTCCTCTGTAACTCAGTAACAGAATCCAGTCCAGGTTTTATCTCCTCTGTAACTCAGTAACAGAATCCAGTCCAGGTTTTATCTCCTCTGTAACTCAGTAACAGAATCCAGTCCAGGTTTTATCTCCTCAGTAACTCAGTAACAGAATCCAGTCCAGGTTGTATCTCCTCTGTAACTCAGTAACAGAATCCAGTCCAGGTTTTATCTCCTCTGTAACTCAGTAACAGAATCCAGTCCAGGTTTTATCTCCTCTATAACTCAGTAACAGAATCCAGTCCAGGCTTTAGCTCCTCTATAACTCAGTAGCAGAATCCAGTCCAGGTTTTAGCTCTGTAACTCAGTCACAGAATCCAGTCCAGGTTTTAGCTCCTCTGTAACTCAGTAACAGAATCCAGTCCAGGTTTTAGCTCCTCTGTAACTAAGTAACAGAATCCAGTCCAGGTTTTAGCTCCTCTGTAACTCACTAACAGAATCCAGTCCAGGTTTTATCTCTTCTGTAACTCAGTAACAGAATCTTGTCCAGGTTTTAGCTCCTCTGTAACTCAGTAACAGAATCCAGTCCAGGTTTTAGCTCCTCTGTATCTCAGTAACAGAATCCAGTCCAGGTTTTATCTCCTCTATAACTCAGTAACAGAATCCAGTCCAGGTTTTAGCTCCTCTGTATCTCAGTAACAGAATCCAGTCCAGGTTTTAGCTCCTCTGTAACTCAGTAACAGAATCCAGTCCCGGTTTTAGCTCCTCTGTAACTCAGTCAAAGAATCCAGTCCAGGTTTTATCTCCTTTGTAACTCAGTATCAGAATCCAGTCCAGGTTTTATCTCCTCTGTAACTCTGAATCAGTCCAGGTTTTATCTCCTCTGTAACTCTGAATCAGTCCAGGTTTTAGCTCCTCTGTAACTCAGTATCAGTCCAGGTTTTATCTCCTCTGTAACTCACTAACAGAATCCAGTCCAGGTTTTATCTCCTCAGTTATTCAGTAACAGAATCCAGTCCAGGTTTTAGCTCCTCAGTAACTCTGTAACAGAATCCAGTCCAGGTTTTATCTCCTCAGTTACTCAGTAACAGAATCCAGTCCAGGTTTTAGCTCCTCTGTAACTCAGTAACAGAATCCAGTCCAGGTTTTAGCTCCTCTGTAACTCATTAACACAATCCAGTCCAGGTTTTATCTCCTCTGTAACTCAGTAACAGAATCCAGTCCAGGTTTTAGCTCCTCTGTAACTCAGTAACAGAATCCAGTCCAGGTTTTAGCTCCTCTGTAACTCAGTAACAGAATCCAGTCCAGGTTTTAGCTCCTCTGTAACTCAGTAACAGAATCCAGTCCAGGTTTTATCTCCTCTGTAACTCAGTAACAGAATCCAGTCCAGGTTTTATCTCCTCTGTAACTCAGTAACAGAATCCAGTCCAGGTTTTATCTCCTCTGTAACTCAGTAACAGAATCCAGTCCAGGTTTTATCTCCTCTGTAACTCAGTAACAGAATCCAGTCCAGGTTTTATCTCCTCAGTAACTCAGTAACAGAATCCAGTCCAGGTTGTATCTCCTCTGTAACTCAGTAACAGAATCCAGTCCAGGTTTTATCTCCTCTGTAACTCAGTAACAGAATCCAGTCCAGGTTTTATCTCCTCTGTAACTCAGTAACAGAATCCAG
Source organism: Triplophysa yarkandensis (assembly GCA_033220385.1). Taxonomy (NCBI): domain Eukaryota; kingdom Metazoa; phylum Chordata; class Actinopteri; order Cypriniformes; family Nemacheilidae; genus Triplophysa; species Triplophysa yarkandensis. The sequence goes on along the minus strand of CM065658.1, from coordinate 10,699,623 downwards.
TCCAGGTTTTATCTCCTCTGTAACTCAGTAACAGAATCCAGTCCAGGTTTTATCTCCTCTGTAACTCAGTAACAGAATCCAGTCCAGGTTTTATCTCCTCTGTAACTCAGTAACAGAATCCAGTCCAGGTTTTATCTCCTCTGTAACTCAGTAACAGAATCCAGTCCAGGTTTTATCTCCTCTGTAACTCAGTAACAGAATCCAGTCCAGGTTTTATCTCCTCTGTAACTCAGTAACAGAATCCAGTCCAGGTTTTATCTCCTCTGTAACTCACTAACAGAATCCAGTCCAGGTTTTATCTCCTCAGTAACTCAGTAACAGAATCCAGTCCAGGTTTTATCTCCTCTGTAACTCAGTAACAGAATCCAGTCCAGGTTTTATCTCCTCTGTAACTCAGTAACAGAATCCAGTCCAGGTTTTATCTCCTCTGTAACTAAGTAACAGAATCCAGTCCAGGTTTTAGCTCCTCTGTAACTCAGTAACAGAATCCAGTCCAGGTTTTATCTCTTCTGTAACTCAGTAACAGAATCTTGTCCAGGTTTTAGCTCCTCTGTAACTCAGTAACAGAATCCAGTCCAGGTTTTAGCTCCTCTGTATCTCAGTAACAGAATCCAGTCCAGGTTTTATCTCCTCTATAACTCAGTAACAGAATCCAGTCCAGGTTTTAGCTCCTCGGTATCTCAGTAACAGAATCCAGTCCAGGTTTCATCTCCTCTGTAACTCAGTAACAGAATCCAGTCCAGGTTTTAGCTCCTCTGTAACTCAGTAACAGAATCCAGTCCAGGTTTTAGCTCCTCTGTAACTCAGTCAAAGAATCCAGTCCAGGTTTTATCTCCTTTGTAACTCAGTATCAGAATCCAGTCCAGGTTTTATCTCCTCTGTAACTCTGAATCAGTCCAGGTTTTATCTCCTCTGTAACTCTGAATCAGTCCAGGTTTTAGCTCCTCTGTAACTCACTAACAGAATCCAGTCCAGGTTTTATCTCCTCAGTTATTCAGTAACAGAATCCAGTCCAGGTTTTAGCTCCTCAGTAACTCTGTAACAGAATCCAGTCCAGGTTTTATCTCCTCAGTTACTCAGTAACAGAATCCAGTCCAGGTTTTAGCTCCTCTGTAACTCAGTAACAGAATCCAGTCCAGGTTTTAGCTCCTCTGTAACTCAGTAACAGAATCCAGTCCAGGTTTTAGCTCCTCTGTAACTCATTAACACAATCCAGTCCAGGTTTTATCTCCTCTGTAACTCAGTAACAGAATCCAGTCCAGGTTTTAGCTCCTCTGTAACTCAGTAGCAGAATCCAGTCCAGGTTTTAGCTCCTCTGTAACTCAGTAACAGAATCCAGTCCAGGTTTTATCTCCTCTGTAACTCAGTAACAGAATCCAGTCCAGGTTTTATCTCCTCTGTAACTCAGTAACAGAATCCAGTCCAGGTTTTATCTCCTCTGTAACTCAGTAACAGAATCCAGTCCAGGTTTTATCTCCTCTGTAACTCAGTAACAGAATCCAGTCCAGGTTTTATCTCCTCAGTAACTCAGTAACAGAATCCAGTCCAGGTTGTATCTCCTCTGTAACTCAGTAACAGAATCCAGTCCAGGTTTTATCTCCTCTGTAACTCAGTAACAGAATCCAGTCCAGGTTTTATCTCCTCTATAACTCAGTAACAGAATCCAGTCCAGGCTTTAGCTCCTCTATAACTCAGTAGCAGAATCCAGTCCAGGTTTTAGCTCTGTAACTCAGTCACAGAATCCAGTCCAGGTTTTAGCTCCTCTGTAACTCAGTAACAGAATCCAGTCCAGGTTTTAGCTCCTCTGTAACTAAGTAACAGAATCCAGTCCAGGTTTTAGCTCCTCTGTAACTCACTAACAGAATCCAGTCCAGGTTTTATCTCTTCTGTAACTCAGTAACAGAATCTTGTCCAGGTTTTAGCTCCTCTGTAACTCAGTAACAGAATCCAGTCCAGGTTTTAGCTCCTCTGTATCTCAGTAACAGAATCCAGTCCAGGTTTTATCTCCTCTATAACTCAGTAACAGAATCCAGTCCAGGTTTTAGCTCCTCTGTATCTCAGTAACAGAATCCAGTCCAGGTTTCATCTCCTCTGTAACTCAGTAACAGAATCCAGTCCAGGTTTTAGCTCCTCTGTAACTCAGTAACAGAATCCAGTCCAGGTTTTAGCTCCTCTGTAACTCAGTCAAAGAATCCAGTCCAGGTTTTATCTCCTTTGTAACTCAGTATCAGAATCCAGTCCAGGTTTTATCTCCTCTGTAACTCTGAATCAGTCCAGGTTTTATCTCCTCTGTAACTCTGAATCAGTCCAGGTTTTAGCTCCTCTGTAACTCAGTATCAGTCCAGGTTTTATCTCCTCTGTAACTCACTAACAGAATCCAGTCCAGGTTTTATCTCCTCAGTTATTCAGTAACAGAATCCAGTCCAGGTTTTAGCTCCTCAGTAACTCTGTAACAGAATCCAGTCCAGGTTTTATCTCCTCAGTTACTCAGTAACAGAATCCAGTCCAGGTTTTAGCTCCTCTGTAACTCAGTAACAGAATCCAGTCCAGGTTTGAGCTCCTCTGTAACTCAGTAACAGAATCCAGTCCAGGTTTTAGCTCCTCTGTAACTCAGTAACAGAATCCAGTCCAGGTTTTATCTCCTCTGTAACTCAGTAACAGAATCCAGTCCAGGTTTTAGCTCCTCTGTAACTCAGTAACAGAATCCAGTCCAGGTTTTATCTCCTCTGTAACTCAGTAACAGAATCCAGTCCAGGTTTTAGCTCCTCTGTAACTCAGTAACAGAATCCAGTCCAGGTTTTAGCTCCTCTGTAACTCACTAACAGAATCCAGTCCAGGTTTTAGCTCCTCTGTAACTCAGTAACAGAATCCAGTCCAGGTTTTATCTCCTCTGTAACTCAGTAACAGAATCCAGTCCAGGTTTTATCTCCTCTGTAACTCAGTAACAGAATCCAGTCCAGGTTTTATCTCCTCTGTAACTCAGTAACAGAATCCAGTCCAGGTTTTATCTCCTCTGTAACTCAGTAACAGAATCCAGTCCAGGTTTTATCTCCTCTCTCAGTCCAGTCATCCTTACTGCAGGGAGGAGCGTCACGCGCAGCATCCGTCTCAAATCCAGTCGTTCTCTTCACTTCTCTCAGTAAACCGGAAACGCTGTCGAGCTTCACATCTTTAACTTTAATAATCAGTGCAGACTGACAACAGAACCGGATATGACGCTTTTATCCGCATCTCTTCTTCTCCTCATCGGCTCTCTGCGCCAACACAAGATCCGTTAATCCGAGCTAACCTCCGGTATGTACCGAACCTGCACACATTCAACTATTATGGGCTGTTTTACTCACACAGCTCATTTACATATGGACCTGAAATGCCATTCGATTTTGGAAAGATGATTATAAAGGCAGATAGTTGGAAAAATGTCCTCGGACGTGTAGGACCTCGCGTTATGACATAAAACACTGTGAGAATATAATAATAAACAGTAAAAACAATTGTTTATATTATAGTGTTAAAACATCAACATTTGATCATGTTTCTCTCTTAAAAATGTAAACAAATCTGAGTTACGCACGTGACGAAAAATGGACACCATGGCAACAAACTTCTTAAAATTGATGTGAATTAAATCTAAAAAAACAGAATAAAAAATAATTAACAAATAGCAATTAGATCCTTATTTAACACATAATAATTGATATATTTTTTAATGTTATGTGTCTGTTTTTGAGTAAAATTAAGAGTTATGCATGTGACACCAGTTTTAATTTATGTGAATTAAAATAAAAAAACAGAATAAAAAATATCCAACAAATAGCAATTAGATTCTTATTTAACACATAATAATTGATATATTTTTTAATGTTATGTGTCTGTTTTTGAGTAAAATTAAGAGTTATGGATGTGACACCAGTTTTACTTTACGTGAATTAAAATAAAAAAACAGAATCAAAAAAAAACAAGGGATAATTCTTTATAGAACATAAAATAATCGCTATATTTTAATATTCATGTGTCCGATTATACGTAAAATCTAACGTTATGGATGTTACGTTACCGACCCTACTTGACTATTAAAAAGCAATCATTAAAATTAAAATTAATTCAATAAAATACAGCCAATGGTTGACATCTGCGCTATAAGTTTACTTTAAACGTTTAACGTTCATGGTAAGGTTGACATGTCCACGGAACCGCCCGTCCATCTGCTCATGTTGTCCAGAACCCGATGAGATTCTCCCAGCCCAAGGTCAGACACGGCAAACATTCACATGTTTCGCTATACCATAATAAAACACCCTGAGTTAGTGATGTCATCGGGTTATGCATTTCCTCATGTTTTATTGTTATATACTTTGCATCATTTAACCTACAAAATACGTTTAAAGCTGTGAGGCCTTTCTCTCGGTTACCTGAAACCCAATGAGGAGGTCGCTGTTCAGAGAGGACCAGCGCCGAAATGATCCGAAAGACTTGAACATGAGATGATAACAGAACATTTGGTGGTTGGGTTTAATTCTTTGTCGTCATCATAATTGACAGCATTGATACGTGTATGAGTTATTGATTAAGTCTCTGGATGAATGAATTGATTTGGCAGATAGGTGATGATAAAGACCCTTCTCTTTAACAACATTTAATGGACGTACAGCTTCATTCGGTCAATTACAGACGCTTTTAATAATGCAAGAGTCTGAAACAGGAATGTTATCGCCACAGACACACAAACAATCTTTACACGGACAGAAACATCCTTTAATAGTTACAGTGGAAATATCGATGCTTGTGTCATTTGTGTGTTATTGCACAATAAGGCTTTGGGATAAGATGTGTTAAGAAAAACAGATAACAAATCTTGTAAAACAACTGAAGATAGTTGTGAACATTATTATATTATTATATTCAAAACAAACACATAATAGCATTGTTTCTTTTGTACCGGCAAGCCGTTTTAATGGATTTTAGTGGTCCGTCAATCATATTTTTTAAATGGCTTTGCCGCCGATATTGTTCCTGTGTATCTTAATGGTTTTAGTTGTGATCAATGTGTACTTGTCTCCCATGTTTTCTACATATTATTATCGTTCTTGGTGTGGAGAACCCGAGAGGAAAAACCCCATGTCGAGAATGCACTTAACGTTTTATTTTGGCGAACTTACTTTCTCCTTAATTTACTAAATGTTTATTTTAATTTTTTAGTACCTCTTTATTTTATCTTAAGTGCATCTAAGTGTGACAACAAGGCACCATGACAACAAAGTAAAATATGCTTCCAACACACTATCTCTGTATTTTATGTGTTGTATTTGAACACACTATAATGTCACGGATGGGTTCAAGGGTTCTTCAAGGGAAATGCATTTTTTAAATACAGAGAATATTATAGTTCATGTTATTGTTGTCTCAAAATAGCTCAGTTGAGTACACTTGGATGATCTTGAAATGATCTAAAAAAGAACTAAAGATTATTTTTTTATATATGAAGTATGAAGTGTGTTTAATAGAGCACTTTAAGTACAGTACGGATGTTTACTTTGTGTCACCTGTGAAACCCTTAGACCAGTGCTTCCCAAACTGTGGGCCTTGACTCCACTGGTGGGCCGTAGCCGTGTGGTCAACGGTCCGTGTCTTGTCTTAAGGCAAATAGTTTTATTACTATTGAAATATTCTATATAAAAATTTGGGGAGGGGTACAAATCGATTTTATTGATTAGCTCGAATGTGTAATTTACCTCCACTTGTTTGAATGAAAACCGTTTTTTCTGTTTAACGTCCTTCGTCGTTTCCCTCTGAGCTTCCATAGTCCCGAATGGGCTCAGCTCTCCCTCCGTATGGTAACCATGGCAGCAAGCAGGGAAGAACTTGTGCACAAGAATGGTCCAGAGTCATCTGTAATTTGGAAGTGTTTCAGTTGTGCAGCGTCAGATATGAGACAGATGTTGAAATCGTGAAATTCGGACAAACCGGAGTGCGGTTCCCATACAACAACATAACTTGCTGGTTAACCTCCACAGTACGATATATCGTTTGAGAAACTAACTAGTGAGATATGGTATCTGTCCTTTAAACCACGGTAGTTTAACAAAATAGTGTATGACGTCACATAATCAAGTCAGATTGCTGTAAGCAATATACATTGCATCTTAAATCTGTTTTTGTACTGTAATTTTGATCTTTGTTTAATGTATTTCATGATATTTTACTCATTCGTAAGTTAACTTATACGTCACTCTACCCAGGGATTCCTCGGGAGCACGTAGGGTCAAATGCATGCTCACTTAAAAGGACACGACGCTTTACTTTCTTGACTAAGATATGTAAAATTAAGCTTATATAAATTCATTTTGATTGATATTGGATCTACTGCATGAAGCTTGCTTAGCCTGCTCAGAATCATGATGAATGTAAGTTTTAATATTATGACAATCTAATATTATGATATGAACATCTCAATATAAGAAACAATGCTTCTAACCACAGCTCTACACCTGTAGTTCCAGCCGTGCACCTTTACGATGCTTTTTGTGCATGCTTGTTGGAAGGATGTTTCGGGAAACACTTGAATTGTCGAACTATGCTAAAACGACGCAACTTGGACCATAGCTGGTAAACAATGCTTTTGGGAAACGCTCCCCCGGTTGATAATTTGTGCAAAGAGAATCTACTTCTTTTAATACATCTAATATACAAATATATATATTTAATATTAATCCAGTGGGGGGCTATGGAGCTTTTGCTCTGTTTTTAGGGGTCTTACCCTGCTGAAGTTTGGGAGGCACTGCTTAAGACAATGATTTGTTGAGCGACATACGTTTTCCTGATTTTTTCCTTGACTCAGGAAAATGAATAAAAAAGTCAATGGTCACTGAAAAACTTGTTTCGCGTTGCCATTTTGTTTAAGCATAACTCAATGAATTGCAATTAAGATTTTTATAAAAAGAAACAAGTCTACTTATTTCAGATAGCCACCCTTTCTTAAAACAAATTTGGGTTGAGCGACCAGCTGGTTCTTCATGCCCTGAGTAGTTAGGCTACCCTATTAAAACACATACATCTGACAGACGATTATCTGTCAGTGACACCTCTAGAAGATGTCTGTAGTATGTTCATGGTTAATTATGAATGTAAAACTGCTCTTTCTAAAACATCTTACCGACTTATCTGTGCTATCCGGGCAATTTCAGGCATTACATTACTTATGTTCTTATTTCCAAAAACAAGTGGATGGAAGGCACAGGCAGAAAGTGCAGCCATCTTGAGATGCATTTGCTTGTAATTTAATAAAGTGTCTTAAAACAAAGTTTATGGTGGAGAACTTATGTACAGTGCGAGATGGAAACGTCTACTGTGTAATGATGTTTTCAGAGAGCTCTCCTCACTCGTGATATCATCATCACAAACATATGTAAATGTAAGAGCATAACTTCGGTCTACCCTGTCCCTCGGTAGACTTTCACTTAAAGAACAGAAGTGTTCATGTTTCTTCCAGAATACGTTTCTAAATCCACTGTGTGTTTTCACACATTCTTGTCTGTTGGTTGGGATCTTACACAGGGTATTATCCTGCCTTATAATAGGGCTGGACTGATCTTGGTTCAGCAGGTTGAGTAGGGTATCCATCTGTTCAGTGTCTGCTCTTGTATTCAATTCAGTCTTTACATTTAAGGATCAGAGCAGTGAATGAGGGAATCTGTGATTGTGAAATAAAGTTCTTTAGGGATGTTTATGGTCAATTTTTTATGATCAGTATTTAGTCTTTTTCCAGCACCGGCAACAATATTATCCAAAGCTTTTGGGCTAAAAACTTTTTTATGTGAATTTAGTTTCCCTTTTTGCATATTATTTAGTATTGTACCTTTCAGATTTGTAGCTATTGGTTCTAATTGACCCAGTTATTAAAGCGTAAAGTTAAAAATAACAATTCATGAAACAACACAAAAACTGCGTAAAGTTGGAAAGCTCTTGAACATCAGCAAAATGTCAATTTGTGTTCTGAAGGTGAAGAAAGATCTTTTGTTTGGGAGAGTCTTTGAATAATGTGATGGATTACTCAAGAACTTGATGATGAGGAAGATACATTTTCATTATAACTCTAAACTAACCCTTAATGTTCATCACAGATCATTTATTGTCAGCATTAAAAAGTTGAACCAAGTCACCTGAACCAGTTTTTTTAATAAAAATAACATTTATATATACTGGAAGTATAAATCTGTTCAAAATTATTTAGAAAACAAATGTGTTGAAAAATATGTGGCAGCATATATTGCAAAAGTGCATTAAAATGTATGGTTAGAGACATATATAAAGTAAATTTAGGTCCAATAACTTATTTTTATGTAATATTGTAAAATATAACACTTCATAAATACAGCAAAACTCAGAGTGACCGCTGTGCATAGAGTGAAGAGCGTCACCACATGTAAATGGTGTTTAAGATCCACTTATCTTCTGTGGTTAGCTCAGACAGCATCATTTTAGAAAACAGTGCAACATTGGGGGTCTTAGGGTGCCACATTTCCAAAATAAACAGTCAACGCAACAACCCAACCACAGGCAATTGGTTTATGGATGTGTCAGGGAGTGTGTACCAAATGTTATTTTTGTGCCATTTAATGGCACGTCTACGTACATTGCTGGCGACACTTGGCCACAAAGTGATGCTATGACATATATATCAAGCTAGAGGGGACAACTTGAGTGACATAAACTGTGGGTGACTTGTTACTTAACTTAATGCAAATACCATTGGGAGGCAGTCATGGCCTAGTGATCACATGGTCGCCTGTTCGATTCCCAGGGCTGATAGTTAACGACTGACGTGCCCACATTCGGGTACGATAGCTGCCCACCGCTCCGGGTGTTTGTTCACGACTTGCAGTGCGTATGTTCACTACTCACTAGGGGTTAAATGTAGAGGATGTATTTCGGGTATGGGTTCACCATATCTGACAAATCGGTCACTTTCGCTTTAGAAGATAAGCAGTTGGAGCTCACATCATTCGGATTCGGTCAATTACAGCTGAGTTTGCTTATAACCGGTACTAGAGCAACCAATTCTAGGAATGCCTAATGAATGTACTTGTAGCAAGACACCAGCAACCCCTAGCAACAGAAAGTTAACGACATAAACAGGGCCAATGGGAGACACAATACAAAGTTGACCAGCAAATTGTGGCTGGTGTTACAAAGATTTTCCTTTTATTTTAATCAAATATTGTCTTTTTGCGACATATTTACATTTACATTTTACATTTAGGCATTTAGCAGACGCTTTTATCCAAAGCGACTTACAATAGTCGAGGAGACCATGAAGCGGTAAATAGCCGATACAACAATAGGTGAACAAGTGCTACAACAATGCTACCAAGTTACACAGAGCGAGATAAAAACCTGAAAGAAGAAAAAGTTTTTTATTTTTATTTATTTTTATTTATTTTTATTTATTTATTTATTTTTATTTATTTATTTTTTATTCTAAAGAGATTGTTCAAATCAATTTGGATGTCACCTTTTTTACCCCTTCCAAATTTGCAGGTCTGCTTGTTTCCAGCTGGTAATCCATTCCCTGGTAATCAGTTATACAAATCAGACAAACAATTTGCAAAATGAGATTTGATAGGTGACTTGATAAAGAGCACAATTGTTTAATTGTCACCAGATGCAGACACAGTGGGAGACTGGAAACCCTGGTGCAATCCCCAGGACGTGAGAATTCTGTATAAACACTTTGAATCAAACCATCAAGAACTTTTTTAACATTTACCTACTCACAAGTATGTGCAGTATCACTGCAGAGCAAACAGGGACCACATCAGACCAAATTCAGGGGTCTTAACTTCAGGGCTCATAGGTGCAAGCATTTAACCTAAATGTACTGCGTCAGCGATGATCGTCGATTTCTGCGTCTTACTCTTATGAGGACCTGAACACAGACTAGAGAGTTTACTTTAAGCGTTTCATTAAAGCTATCATCAACAAAAATACTGAAAGATAATTGTGAAGACCTGTCAAAGATTGACAGGCCTAAAAATACAGTACTTCATCCTTTACTTGAGCAAACTGTAGTGAATATACTGATAAAAGTAATAATAAATGAGTATACAAATATACTATTTTCCTTCGAGGAAAGAGATTTGAACAAATTTAAATAAGAATTTCAAATACCTGAAAAATTCTTTCTTATATTTGATAATTCTGTTATGTGATTACAGTATGATATGAAGGCAGATACAAAAAATCTGTTTTCAGACAAAATGGTATAGTGGACAACATAGGTCTTACCTACTGTATTTCCTGTTTGACAGGAAACTGCAAAAGGCTGAGACATCATATACCAGCACTGGAAGCTGGAAGCTCTCTTATAACTACACCTCGGTTGACCTCTTTGAAACATCTGAGCGTTGCAGATGGCACAACATTGTTGGGCCTCATAAGCTACAGTGACTAATCTAATAGAGACAGGAGGTTGAACAGCCGGTAAAAACAGAACATTGTCCAATTTATTAGAAGACGCTAATGAAGGTAACGAGAGACTGCAGAAGACCGTTAACATCACACACCAAGCCGTCAACAGCTGGAAGAAATGTTGTAGACTTTGTGTCAATCCAAAAGTACTTTAATTCCTTAAAGGGATATAGTTCTGCTCGTGGGAATCTAATTTACAAAGTTATGTTTTGTACAATTTATAGGTGCAACGATCAGTTGACATTATAAATAACATGGACAATAAAAAAATGGATTTAAACCCTTAAAAGTTTTGCAGGAAGGGAGAAGGAGGTAACCATCTCTTTCTTGATCAAATTCATGTTTTTATAAAAGCTGAAGTAAATGCTGCATATGTATCTGCATGACAGGATCAAACGTCCCTACTGACTAAACAATAGAATACTGTCTAAACACAGAAAGACACATAGAAAGGCAATGGATGATAGGCCTGGACGATGTGGCAAAAATTTATATCACGATATACTTCTTAAATTAGGTCGATACGATACAATTCCGTAATCGATAACGATAATATTAAAAGGCCTCTGGAAAAAACTGCAGAGGAAACAAACAATGGATTTCTGTACCTACAAACGACTGCAAACTGAATTTGCAAAGTCTATAATATCTCCAGGCTCTTCCTTTTAAAATTATATTTATATATATTTTATAAAAACAGTATGAAAATAAGGTTCACATTTTATTTGTTTCGGCCTTTACAAAAAATAAATTTTAAATAAACTCTCAAATAAATAAAACTCTCTGAAATAATATATTTTAATTTAAATTAGAATAGGCTGATTATTCATATCAATTAAAACAAACTGCTTTAGAAAAATAAATAAAATAATGAGTGAGGAAAAACAAAAACACATTAATCTGATGGATTGGGGACAGGTTGGTTTAAACGTGAATGATGTCTCATCTTCTGACTCTCAGTATGTTCTATAAGGTGGAACCGCTTTAAATGATGGGATAGATTTCATGTGTTCACGCTGCTAGTCGTCACCTCTCTCCGGCACATTCTGCAGAGCACCGAAACCTGAAGTTTATCCGAACTTAAACCCGAACTTAAAAGCCGAACCGCTTCCACACCACAGAATTAGTCTTTCATCTCGTCTGCCTTCTTACTTGTGGAAGCTTGTTCATCCACATCTGTATTGCGGTCATTTTCTCACCAAACTTCCTGTGATGGAGCTTAACCAACTACTGCTGTGTGCCTGTAGCGTGTCTGTGATGTAACGTCATCATGCAATTCTGTTCCGCTCTTCCTGACGGCTGGGCACTGAACGTCATTCAGTGACAAATGCTCATGTATAACATCATATATATATAAAATGTATATCGAAATATCGGAAATTGGTTTGAAAATAGTATCACCGTTATGGAAAAAAATTCAATCGCGATATATATTGATATCGAATTATTGTCCAGCCCTAATGGATTATGATAAAAAATGTTTTACTAATAGAAACTATAATGGTCTAAAGTCCAATGGTATGTGATGGATTGGTGGGAGAACCTACCCGATACACAATACAAAAAAGGTTTTGTAGCCGTTTTAATTTAAATGGAAAATAATTGTTTTTTAATGGATACAATGATCATTTCTTTCTTTCTTTAGTTTTTTTTTGTGCTTGGGTAGCCAATTTTTCTGAAATAAAACATGTAATTGATCAGTATTTCGAGTCATAAGTTTGTAAAAGAACTTTATTTGAAAATAAACATTATACACAAATCAGCTCTATAATTTTAACGTTTGTTGTTAATGTATTAACTTGGTTCCTTGCATAGGTTTTACATCATTGATGGATTTTTTCTAGTGGAAATATGTATAATTTTTTTTGCATTTATGAATTTTAAAGTCGCTTCTTGCAGTACGCTTCTTGTTTTTTGTATGTACTGTAAGATCCTACTTCCCATATCCAAATAACTTTTCTAGAATTTCACTTAAATATATGTTAAATAGATATTTAGTAAAATAGTTTATACTCAAAATTGTTATTAATTGCAAAGCTGAATAATCAAAGCCTATTGATGAATTGGTGGAAATAATCAATGATAAGTCAAATAATCGATAAAGGAATTTATTATCAAAATTATTGTTTGTTGCAGACCTAGTACAGTTGGTGGAAGATTTGAGAAAACCAAACAGTGGCAGATTCACACTGATAAAAAAGGAACCGGTGTTTATTGACCCGAGCAGGTCTTTTTGCAGGCTCGAGTCTTTCTGAGTATAGCGCACGTCATCTCAGTACGTATTGTCTGTAGGATGAGACTAAAGCAACAGCTTACATCCTGACATCACATATCTGTTTTCTAAGAAGCAATTCAGAGCTAGTTAAACCAAAAACAGCAGGGCACAAGAACATGCTTTGGGTTTCCTTCTAAGCAGTGGCCCATTTCAACCATCCCACGTCTCAGCCAAAGAAGACAATCTGTCACACTTTGATAGGAAGACATTTATTGTTGACATTCAGCTTCTGAAAGAGTTTTCACAGTTTCATTTGCATTCACGCCAACAGTGTGCAGAACATTGTATTAACATCAATCTACACAACAGGCTTTTTGTTATTCAGCTACATAACATCAGATGGATATGTGTGCTTTATATTTAGAGTAATGGCTACTGCAAACAGATTCGGTAGTACAGTTTCATCAGTTTTACCGATGAATACTATGTTTACTCTGCACGAGTCACGCACATGACTGATGGACCATAAACACTACATTTGTGTCCGAAACCACTCCCTATCCACTATGTAGTGCACTTATATCAGGTGTCAGACATTTTGTAGTGCTGTTTGAATTCCGAGTTAATGACCTCGTTTGCTACATTCGTTCATTACTTTATACCCACAATATATTCTGATGTATACTCGCTGAAACTCTTATTTCCCACAATCCAATGAGAGGTGGCAATAGATACAGGAGACTGGCAATGTACAATTTAACGAATGTTAATATAACTGTATTAATAACAGTATTAGATTGATCGTTATCTATATTAGTTTTTATATAATGTTAACATAAGAGTTTAGATTTATATTTTATGAACAAAGGATTGTGACAATTATTGTTTTCTCTTTTACCATGACAAGTGTTTTTTTCTTATTCTAAATAACAAAAAATACAACAAATGTGACAGTGAACAGTGCAATTGATGGAGCAAAATAGTGCAATTTTACAGACAAAGTTGTCTTTGGACTCTGGCTAATTCTATTTACGTCGGATCCGAATTTGCACACTTGTTTTCGTTCACTCCTTTCTTATATATGCCACTCATCTGTCATATACTATATAGGGATGAGTGAACGAGTTAGTGGTTTCAGTCACAGCTTAGGTCTCATCACATATCTTTTGTATGTGCCGTTACACAGCTGTTTTACTCAAAATGCCGATAAGAAGTTACCAAAATGAACATGACATTTTGACAACGTTTACAACATTTTCCTTATTGAGCTATTCGTTTAAAGAATAATATTTGCAAAATGTTGCTTAGCAATCACATTTACTTTAGTATATTAAACTGAGATTTAATGTAATTTTTAAGTGATATTAAATATCTTAAATTCTCTGCTAAAACTTATACATTTTCGGACGGGAAGTCCCATAATCAAAGTCTTTGTTACCACGGAAACTATGGCAGAAGAGCTCAGTCGTGGCCTTCCTTCTTTAAATTTAATTTTTACACTTGCAAATATAGCATGTATTTTTACACTGGTTGGTTTGATTTTATAACAAGTTCCGAATTCTGTACCTATTACAATTTTGAATTTTAATATCAAAACGCCCGTTTTACTCTGATTTTGTCATCCTGCCCATGCATGAAATGGACAAAAGTGGCAGGGATAGTAACTGTAAATGTATGACTGACGGATGCATTGTGTCCCGGGCCGTTTGATGGTTGCTAGGGTTAAATCACAGTGACATTTACTGAATGGGATCTTGTACGGCTGTAAGTCAATGACACTGATCTTTGTACAGGATAAAGCTTGTGTGTTGCTTGCGCCATGACTCCAAACAGAACTGTTGAACAGCAGTGATGCACCATTCTTTATATGAATCTTATGAAGATGACCTGACCAATTAATGTCATAATTAATATTGTATTATGCTTCTTAATAGCAACCTGTTTTTGGGTACACAGAATTTACCACAGGATTGTCTGAATTGACTAGTGGCGATGGTCACGCTTACTCGCACACTTGTGATGTCATCAGATATTGTTTGTTTTTGGTCATGTTTTTTCATGTTTTAAACTATTTTAACGGAGACAAAATGATCTAAAGGCTGTCCACTATCAGGTTTTAAATGACGGCAACTTGTAATTACAAGTTGGGAAAGAGAAAAAAGACGCGGTTATGTTCCTCCAGTTCGAAGATACTAAATGACAAAATGTGACGCCAAATATACGGCATATAATATTATATCTTGGAGCCTACCCAAGTAATAGCATTGTATGGAAAAAAACAATTAAGACAGTATGGTTAACATTTTACAATAATGTGCTATTTTTAAACATTTGTAAATGAATTAGCTAACATTAGCTAACAATTAACAATTTAGTTGGTTAGCATTAATAAATTCTTCATTCACATCAGTACAGTTAATTTTTGTGAATTCATGGTGCATTAACTAAGGGACAAATTTCGGTTTTAAAAATGTTTAAGTAAATGCTGACATTTACATTACTACCATTAATAAATTAGATTCGTTTACTGCTAATTCATTTTATGCATTAAGTATTGGTAAACTAAAAGCACCTTATTGTAAAGTGTTACTGCAATAGTTTGCACTGCAGATGAAGGAATCTAGCGCACCAGAACAGTATTTGTCTATTAAGACAAAGGTTTCTTAGTGATAGTTCACCCAAAAATTTACTTTATCAACATTATAAACTTTGTTAGAGATACAGAAGAGTTTTTTGAAGTTAAGTCCTGCATCATTAATATTTAACGTATGATGTGAGTCTGATGTGTCAATATAGACTGCTTGATAACTTAAGGTTACACGAAGTTGAACATTTGACTGCAGGTTGTAGTATATCTTGAATTAATTTCAATTAACTTCTGTCGAGTTCAGCAATTGTCTCTTTGACATAAATGATGGGTGAGAGCGGAGGTTGGTGATCTGCTGGTGCAGACAGACTGTTAGATGCGCTCAGACAGTAGGCCTATCAGATGGACCTGAATACTTGTGTCAGGTCCAGCAAACATCGATATCTTGTATGTGTGCCATTTAGACCGACCAAAACCTCTCTTATAAATAAATGCAGTGTTCAAGAGAGATCTGTGTTCAGTTACTGTGGTGTTATCTTTACAGCAGACGGTGTGTTGTGATCTCGTCTTCAGGTAACCCAATACATCTCAGTGACTGACTGATGCTATTAGGTTGACCATATCAAACATGAATATTTATTAAAGCTTTCATGCATAAAATAAACCACAGAGCTCAATGAATGGACTGCAGATAGCTCTGTTTTAAATTGAGTTTGATGTTTCGCCTCCTGTTTCCACTTTAATTTTTTCTTATTTTTCTTAAATAACTGTTCATTTCATAATCATTTCTAAGAAAGGTGATGGTTTCCATTCCCTGGGAACATTCATGCTGCTAAAATCTATAGATATGTTAAGTCACTTCAGATAAAATGCACAGTAGTGAAGTAAACAATAAACAATAAAAATTAATTGATTATTAAAATAGCTGCAGTATCCCTTTAAATACATATTTAGGAAGAATGCAAATTCAAGCTTCCCATTTTCTTTTCTCGCTTCTCTTTAGACATGTTCTTTGTGTTCGTCTAAATCAGTTGAAATTCTTTCCTATAGAGGATGATGATGATGTTAATCGGGAGTTAATGTAAAGATATATGTTTTCTGTGAATACATTCTCCATCAGCCAGCAATATTGTATGTTGGCACATATTGTTTTTATTTAACATACTTTTTAAAATATTCCCAACAGCCGTTATCACTTTACACGCATCAAACAGCACAAAATCAAATCACAGATTTTCACTGAATCATTGCGACACCTCACAGATTTAATGCTATTGCAAACCAAGTAGATTTGTATTTTTTGTGATATTTAATTAAAATCATTCTTGACGTAAGAATCAGAAAGCGGAGGTCTTAGCACTTCAGCAGGGGATGTGAGCCGTCTTTCAGTCAACACTCAATGTGTTAGCTCAGCGCTGGAGGGATCGGGAGAGCCCGTCAACTATACGTGTGTCTTATTAACTGTTTGTGTTTCCTTCGAGTGCTTACTAAGCGTGTTTTTCCTGGGAAGAACCATACAGATGTATCCTGTTATCTCAGTTGTATTTGTGCCCACTCATGAAACCGTTTTCCTCAAACCGTCTCACTCGAGAGTCACAATGACCACGTGTGCTCCCGTGTGTGTGTTTCTTTGGTTCCGATTACACTGGACATGCTCCTTGTACCGCATGACTAATCAATACTGTTGCAGGAAGACTCACGAAGAGACCACAGCACATACAGTACACACACACTCGACAGGATGAGTCATCACGCATTACCCTTAAATACACTTACATTTATGCTGTTCGTCTCATACTGGATGTGTATCTTCAGCATTGAGAGTCGATATCCAAACTAAAACATTCATACCAAATGACTTCCTTGATATTGCAGAACATTCTTTCTCTAATGTAAACTTACACTTATCCATAAGAGGGACAAGATATTAATTTCATTTGCGCCGAAGGATTTCTATTTGCGTCTATTCGTGTCTCTGCATTGACTTTAGGTAATAACACACTCAGTATGATTTTTCGTGAGTTTTATCAGCATGTTAAAAAATTAATTCCATTTTCGCATTGGTGACGAGCATTTTGAAAAGTGTTGTAACTGGAGGTGGGATTGAAATAAAAACATGGGAACTAATATAGCCTAGAGTGCTGTATTCAAGCCCGTGCTCGACAGGGCCCGACAAATTTTGTCTCCTATAGCTAAACTTCTGTATTGTTTGTATATAAAATGTATAAAACGTGAACTCTCTTAATATAATATAATAAAAGAGTATTGGTATTATATATGGGCTTTGCACATCCGCACATGATATCAATGTCACGTGAGAACAGACATATTCAAATCGCTCGTTCATTTTCATTTATTTTTATTTTGTTGTCACACAAAGCTACAAGTAATCATGATCTGTGTATCAGTCGTTTTTCCTGACAGCTGTACCTAAAACTGGAATTTTATTACACTCACGCAACGATCATTAAAACTGCCTTCTACATCTAAGCAACAATCAAAAATACTTTAAACATTTTTCTAAATGAATGTGTTATGGAAATTATGGAACAACATATACTTAATATACATTTTGAATTACTGTTCTGTTTAGAGAGACTCGTTCTGCAGTTTTGGTAATCGAACCAAATTCTGTGTCATAGCCACGTACAAAAAGTTCTTCAAACACCTTTTATTTCTTAATGTATATAATAAAAAACGAATTTCCCAATAAAGACCTTATTTAACTTTAATTGCAACAGTTTAAAAATACTTATTCATTGAAATATGGCCCCTTTAGAACAGCCACATACTACTGGTAAAAAAAACTTTGTCAGCGAAAAACAGGCTTCTGTTGGGCCGGGCTAAGAATTCTTGTAGACTGTCAGCAAGGCAGTGCACCTAAGGTGAAGAACCAATATCTCCATTTCTTTTTCTTTCTTAAGAAGACAACTTTATCAACCTGCTTAAATACATCAGTGTGCAAGGTTCCTGTGCGTGTCGAATCGTACACATTTTATATATGATTAAACGCATATGGAAAATTTGTACGTGAGTGTGCAAAGATCTTTAACATGTAAATAATTTACTCTTCTCGCTCCATTCTCGCTCCAAGACATAAGACTTTTGCACAGTACTCTACATTGCCCAGAAATGTTCCTGTAGCTCAGTGGTACAAGTAAGGCGCTAGCGACTCCACAGTCATGTCTTTGATCCCAGGAATTACACATACTGTACACATAAGTGTGTAAATATCGAACCTTTAATGAACTGATTAGTCATTAAATTCTTTATGATTCAGAACCGCAGTCAATCCTTAAAGCCATCAACTGTCAGACAGTTGGAGGACTCTTGCTTAATGACACAGACATGATGAAGAAGATAATGAGTCGTGCCCAATGCTGATTGGACGATTCCTATGATCAATGACAATCCAATTTCCAACCCTTCATGTCATTCACCCCCCCTGTGTTTTATTGCTGTGTTCGTATAACCTTCCTGACATTGGAGAGTCAAGATCAGCTGCTCTGTTAACATCAGAAATGTCTACATTAGTTTAATTCTATTAATGAAGCATTTTTTTGAAAAGTAAGCTGCATTACAGTGTAGATGCAAACATCTGTCCTCATTTCTCTTTTTCTCTTGTTACAGGTAAAAGGCCACAAGGATGTGCGGGTCATGCCTCACTTAACAGGAACTACAGGAGTCTGGGAATAAAAAGGGAAGAGAGAATCGAAAGAGAGAAGGGAGAGACGCCATTATCATGTCTCGCCATCAAAGCCGAACCACCAGCCTGGAGGAGAGGGGTGCCACACCCATTCACAAGAGCTCCACCCCTTTACACAAAAGCTCCACCCCCACTCACAAGAGTGCATCCTCTTCCTCATCCTCACAGAGAGATAGTCGACAGGCAAGATACACTCCAAAACTGTTCTCATTTCATTTTTGTATTGGTATTTAAACTTAATTCTTAAACCTGGATTTAGATCTATTGAATACATTTAAGGATAATATGTTTTAGTCCTGATTTAGGCAGTTTTACATCTGGGTTAAACTTTGTTGAATCCTGGGTTAAGATTTTTTTAAAGTGAACAATTGTAGACGAGGTTAAGGCAGTTTTAATCCTGATTTAAGACATGTGTAGCCCAGGGTTAAGATGCTTTTAACCCTGAATTAAGGCATTTAAACCCTTGTTAAGATGTTTTTATTCCTGGGGTTAAAATAAATTAAATTCTAAGTTAAGATGTTTATAAGGTGAGATATTTAGTCCTGGTTAAGGCAGTTTTAAATAGGCAGTTTTTTGTAAAGATATTTTAACCCTTAAGTTGAGATATATTAGTCTTGTTTAGGGCAGTTTTGTTCCTGTATTATTAGATTTGTAGCCCCTCTTAAAATATTTAAAACTCTGTGGGGAGACATTTTAGTCCTGGGTTAGGCATTTTTAATCCTGGGTTAATTCCTGGGGTTATTGAATGCTAGCTTAATATTTTTTTTAAAGTGATTTATTGTAGACCTGGATGAGGCTCTTCAAATCCTGGGTTAAGACATTTGTAGCCCTAGGTTAAGATGTTTTAACCTTGGGGTGAGCAATGTTTCACGTTTTGACATTTTAAGATGAAGGATCAATTCATGAACAGAATCATCTGTAACAAATTAAATTAAGTGGTTATTCATATAATAATTGACATATGAACAGTGTAAAACATGAAATATTTACTCGGCCCCGGGCCATCAGCCAAACCAACAATCTCCAAGATGAATCACAACATTACATTTCAGTTTGATGTTTAATGTTAATTCGAATACATCCAGATATTTAGATGGCTGTTTAAATCGTTTACTGGAATTTTGATATCCACGGTATCAGCAGATATTCTATTTCGGATTGTGGGATGTAGAGATTCTGATTATTAGACAGGATTATTTTCAGTTTTAAGTAAGTATATCAAGGAAGGTTACTACTTATGAAACATCATTTTTCTCACAAAGCAGTATAATTCATAATAGTTACAGATTTGTTCTTTATCTGCACAAGTCGGAGGATATCAAAACGTGTTAGATATTGTGAAACTATTTTAAAACCCATACCGAGTCAATCCACACACAACACCGCTGTTAAACGTGCATCAGAGATCAGACTCTCTATATGTGCGTGGTCAGAAGGGCTGCAAGCAGTTACTATTGTGCGTTGCCAGATTTGAAATAAATCTTATACAATCTTATACAATAATAAATGCTTATTATTGAAAAAAGATTTAAAAATATGCTTTCATGCAATTTCCTGCTTTTTTTATCCTTATAAACCTAATTGCTTTACAAATCCACAATAAATTGGCTTACCCAAAAAAATAAAACGCGAAACATGGACCAAGTAAAAATAAAAATATACAATACAACATAAAAACATACACAGACGTAGACATGTAGTGGTTCTTAAACATTTTAGGTTGCCTTCAATTTATTCCTTAACAGAATTTTGTGAATTTATTTACTTTTAGGTTTAAAAATTCTGTTCAGATTTTAAAAGTTGTCTTATTTATTACAGGCGAGAGATTAAAAAGGTTATCATTGGACCTTCGATGCACACCATACCTGCATTTCTATGAGAAATCAAATCTGAAGAGCCTTTTAATGATGAGTTTTCTGTATTGAGCTGGTGACCCATCAGAGTTATCAATACTGATTGAAATATACTTCAGGATGAGAGCAGATATTGCTATGGTTACAGTGCGAGCAGTATGTTGTTTACAGTCACTTAAAGTGCACTCACAAACATGTTCTCTCAGGTCTGCATCACTGTGACTGTTTCTGCATATCTCTCTGATCTGTGCCAACACAAAGAGACCCAAGCTGTATTAAAGACCAGAATATATTACAGGCTTGAAGTTGGTCGCACATACACATACAGTGGAAAACACATAAATCCATCAAAATATCAATCCAAAGAGTAAGTTGAAAATGAAAACCTCCCAACACATACTAGCAACTGTAAAGCATACACACAGCACCACAGGAATATTATTTTTTAACCATCACATATCACTAGCAACTACCAGTATGTTCAATTATTCACCTCACTGCCTGTAAGTTGTTGGGATTTTATGTATGAATATTTTCCCTCACCATCTGTGTAATGATATTTTTGATGAGCTTTAATGAGCCTGTGAAATAAACTGTGATAAACACATCCTGACATCATCTGATTTCTCATCTGTAGGAGACGGATAGCTGGGAGATCATCGAGGGCCTGAAGATCGGACAGACTCACATTCAGCGGCCTGAGAAGCATGAAGGATTCATGCTAAAAAAAAGAAAGTGGCCTCTGAAGGGATGGCACAAGGTCAGACACTCTCTTTATCAATCCTTAAACCAAAACAGGGAATATCTGTTGAAACATAACATATCATGTAAAGCAGAAAGTTCGGATTTGCCGAAATCAATATTTCATTGTTAGTCTTTTGTGACTATTTATGTTTGTTTTTACAGAAGTTGTTAAACTGTATATGTTTCGGGATTCCAATTACTTACTTTTTTTAATTACTTTAATTTTAATCTAACTTAAAAATTAAATTAAGAATGAATATAAAAATTATTGATAGAGGAGCCCTTTCAGTTATTTATCATGTAATATTACTAAATAAAAATATCTAGAACATAATGAAACATGCCAAACCAGTTTGGTTCCAGCTCAAATATCGAATTATCTAGTATATCTAATATCTTTACACATTGTTGAATCTAAGTTTTAAAATTATTTATAATAAGTGAAGTTTCCTGTTTAGTGCAATAATATCACTCTCATTTTGGTTTGATAAAGTTTTGTGTTGAATTTAATACCCTGTCCCCATTACACATCTTTTTTACAACAATCAAAGGGTTTTATCACCACAATTGAGCAATCATGTGTTTATATATTTATTATGCTTATGTAAATTCTTTTATTCTATATACAGTACTATTTAAGTTTGGACACATGGCTGGGAAATTGTCCTTTTACCTGATACTGCAGTATAATATGTTCAAAGAATATTAGCAGATATCTTTATCAATAATTTTTTCTACCTAAAATCAGTATCGCTATCCCCCCTAAAAAACACCCATTGATCAGGCTCTTATTTCAAGTGACTTCATTCTGCTGTTTATACATCAATTAAAGTCAAATACATTTATTCATCAATTTATTCATTCATTAAAATACAATTTTTCTCTTTGTTTTCCAGCGGTTTTTTGTTTTAGATAACGGGATCCTGAAATACTCCAAGTCTCCAGTGGATGTGAGTTATTTTGCTTGTTAAATGGTACATGGAGAACATCCTATGAATGTGAATGATGCTGGTGGGATGTGTAGGTTGGTCAGATGGAGGAGGGTGAGCTCTGATTGGCTGCTGTGTCGTGACTCAGAGGAGAGGAAAAAGCACAATCATCTCTGAGCGCTGACGCAACAAAATTGTCCGGAACAGAGAGTGTGGGAGTTCTCCTACCCTTGAAGTAATAGTTCACTCAAAAATGACGTTTATATTGGCGTTTTATCACCCTCATGTCATGCCGAACCTTTTCTTCTGCATCACACATTAAAGTGATACTGAAAAATGTTAGTCACCAAAATGTTTGACTCAGAAAGAGTCATATACAGGTCTAATTACGCTTCATTGTCTCCTCGACTAATGTAAGTCGCTTTGGATAAAAGCGTCTGCTAAATGACTAAATGTAAATGTAAATGTAAATGTAAATAACTGCTCCTCCCCCTTTTAAAATGCAATCAGTCTACCTCACTGCCTTGAAAATGACGAAATTACAAAACTGCCATTTTATTAGAATAATTTTTTGAATGCTAATATATTCTAAATGTTTTAGACTATTGGTCACTGTTTTTTTGTTTGTTTTAAATATGCGTAAAATATATTAATTTTGTTTAATTTTTGTTTTGATTATGACTTTATCCCGTGATGTAAGCTGTAGTAGGGCTGTGAATTTATCAATTATTTGATGCATTATCATATCTGTTTTAGGCTTCTAACAATTTTGAAAACAAAATAATCGTAATTATAATTTTCTCCTTTATCTATTCTATACATTATCTTCACTATACAGCCCTAAACTATTGCTAATTTTATTATTTTGACAAGCAGAACGATGTCTTGGGATGTGATATGAGAACAAAACACGAGGGTTAAAGGAATATAATGTGTGTTTGCATTAGATTCAGAAGGCAAAGCTTCATGGCAGTATAGATGTGGGACTGTCTGTGATGTCCGTCAAGAAAAGAGCTCGCCGTATTGATCTGGACACAGAAGAGCACATCTATCATCTGAAGGTGTGTGTTTACTTCAACATTATGTGTAGACAATAAACATAAATGCAGATAATAATTGTTTTTTTTTAATCTCTGACTTTCAAGGTGAAATCTCCAGATGTTTTTGATGTCTGGGTGTGCAAACTCCGCCATCATCGGTTGTTCCGTCAGAACGAGATTGTCCGTTCTCCTCGTGACGCTACGCTGCGGACCTTCCCTCCGTCTGCCAACACAGAATCTCCTCAGAACACCCCCTCCAACACGCACCAAAGCAAGGTCACCACCGTCCTCTGTGTTGTGTAAATATGTAATGATGTCTGAGCAGCTCACATTCCGCTTGACTACACAACCTTCTGTCTGTCTAGACAAGCACGTTCTGTGAAGTTATTGCTCCAACTTTATTGAAATGTTTTCACATAAAGTTTCACATAAAATTGCCATTGAATGTTACAGAATGGGTGGAGAATGTTGACCATCAAAACAACAGAAATTAATAATAAGATGTGTGTGTGTTATCAGGTTAAACCGGGCAGTCTGTACTGGCATCTCCCTCCTTCCTGCAGTAATGGACAGAGTAAAGTAGCCGCCTGGTTACAAGAGTCAGAGGAGATGGACAAGTGTGCAGAAGGTAATATTTCATCGTCTGCTTCTATGCCTTGTGTACAAAAACACAATACTGGTGATTATAACAACATCTTGGTTGGAAGACATTTTTTCTTAAAAAATATATACCTTTACTGAACTTTGTAACAAATTTTTTTTTTACAAAAGGGCCTTAAAATTTTAAATCACCATACCCACCGTAATATAGTAATATAGTAATATAGTCAAAATCATAAAATAGTTTGTTTAAAGTCTAAAAAAGAATTTAGAATTAGAATTAAAAAGGTTGTGTACATGCATTACAAGACAATATTACCTTTAAATTACAAATTATCTTCACTCTATCATTTTTATTATAGATAAATATTTTGTCAATCATTTTTTTTCAGTTGAGATCAGCTAGTAGTTTTCTTCTGAAAGTTTTTATTTTTGTCTGTAAACCAAAAAATACTAAAAACAATACCCAAATCTGGACGCATTACAGCAAGAAGAATTTCAGCAGTATAGGCAATAATTCACACAATTCATTTAATCTTATGATAAAATTATGATAAAAAGTCCAGACTGAAGAACACAATTATCTTTACTATGAGAACTTGATGATGTATGTTTATTTATTTTAAACATTAAGAATTTGTGTGTGTGTGTGTGTGTGTGTGTGTGTGTGTGTGTGTGTGTGTGTGTGTGTGTGTGTGTGTGTGTGTGTGTGTGTGTGTGTGTGTGTGTGTGTGTGTGTGTGTGTGTGTGTGTGTGTGTGTGTGTGTGTGTGTGTGTGTGTGTGTGTGTGTGTGTGTGTGTGTGTGTGTGTGTGTGTGTGTGTGTGTGTGTGTGTGTGTGTGTGTGTGTGTGTGTGTGTGTGTGTGTGTGTGTGTGTGTGTGTGTGTGTGCGTGTTTCAGAACTCGCCTCCTGTCAGTCTAGTCTTCTGGAATTGAATCAACTGCTGCAAAGTCTGGAAATCTTACAAAGAACACAGTCGGCTCCAAACTTCACCGACATGCAGGTACACCCAAATACACAGTCAGTGTGTGTGTGTGTGTGTGTGTGTGTGTGTGTGTGTGTGTGTGTGTGTGTGTGTGTGTGTGTGTGTGTGCGTGTGCGTGTGCGTGCGCGTGCGTGTGCGTGCGCGTGCGCGTGTGTGTGTGTGTGTGTGTGTGTGTGTGTGTGTTATATAATGTGTGTTTTCATACATTATATTATTATGCAATTGAATCCCAGTATGTGCCAACCCTGGTATTGAACTCCTGACACATTAAAGTCGTCTGTTTTTGTCCTGTCAGGAATCCTATCACACAGTGTAGTTCTGTGTGGGTCAGACTGGGTGAGCAGACCGTGGAAGTAAACACCTGATATTGTCTCTGTGTGTGTATGTTAGTGTGTTCAGTTCTGCTCTCTAAATATATCCTATGATTTTCTTACCTCTTGAGGTGGAAGAGAAATAATGGCCAAAATCAGACAAAATATTTTTTAATGTTATGATTTAGACTCCTGAAACCGAACACAAAGCGCATGATTTTCACTCATTCTCATTACTCTCCCCTCATTACCAGACATCTCATCTGCTCGTGTCACTGCCAGCAGTTTCAGCGATTAACCCTCTCACCCGTGTGTGTGTGTGTGTTTGTGTGTGTGTGTGTGCGTGTGTGTGTAATGTAGAGTAACTGTGTTGATTTGAGAAAGAAAGAGAAGCGAGGCAGCAGAAGATGGAGGACTAAAAGTGTCAGCAAAGATGCAAAATTACAACTGCAGGTACATTACACTCATCTTCAGCACTCATTCACTAAACATCAGATGTGTCGCTGTGCGAAGCTGTATATTGAAGGTAAATATGTGAGTTGCGTGTGGATAGCAAGTGTAGAGAGATGCTGTAGGTCAGATGACATAATCATACACAGCACAGATTATTTAGTGTGATTACACCTCTGTCATCAGATGTTATTCACACCCCACAGTCTATGAGAGTTTAATGTGTGTTTGTGTTCTCTTCACAATCATGTCCACTCTTAACAGACCTTATGATCTCAGTACTTAACATCACTGCACTGGAGAAAAGACACGTCTATCACTGGATCAATAATAAACCATCTCATCTGTTTTACAACCTTTAACAGCAATTTGGTTCTGTTGTTTAAATTCATTTTTAAAAGACCACCTATGGTGTGGTGAAAATCAAAGTTTTAACTATTGTTTATATGCTTTTGTTGTGTTTAATGTGGTTTAAGACAAACCATGTGCAGATTTAAATGTTTAAACCATTGCTGAGTATTTTCTCTATAGTTTTATAATCATAAACCTGAGTTTGTTCGAGTCTTTAGATTCTGTCTGAATTTATATATTTTTTAAAAGGCAGGAAAAATATTTTTAGAGGAAAAACTGTTTAAATATGTGGCCTTTGATGGCCATAGTTTTGATTTACGGACCATAAAGGGGCCTTTAACACAAATATGAGCTTCTTATTGTATATGAGTATTAGGATAGTCCAGAGTAGCATATGGTTCAAGTACTATTTCCATTTCAAGCTCAGTTTTTTGTTAATGTCTACATAATGTTCACTGCAAAAATAAATTTCATTTTTATCACATTTCTCTTTTTTTAGTACATATCTAAAACACAATTCAACTGCAAGAAAAAGTGACCTAAGATATTTTGTCTTGTTTTAGGAATGGAAATTTAAGAATTAAGTACATTTGTCTTTAAAACAAGCAAAACTATGTGCCAATGAGAAAAAAAACTTATTTAAGTTACCTTATAAAAGTCTAACAAAATTTTAAAGTTTATTCTCTAGCCCCATGGCCAATTTGTTTAGCTTGCTTTAAAGAAAAATTAACTTAATTTATATGATTTCTTTCCCAAATCAAATATCTTGGGTCACATTTCTTGCCAAGTAAAAATGTCTTGATTTAAAACTTTTTAGAAATAAGAAATGCATTTTTTTTTTTCATTTTGTGGATTTTTTTATTGTTAAGTTGTCATGCTTTTCTTACACAAATTGTCATGTTGACACTTGACCCTAATCGTAGGAGATCCGAATCATAAGAGTAAAGTGTGAAGTCGTCGATGATGTGTGTGTGTGTGTTTGATTGAGAATGTATCTTGTGTCCGCTCCAGGTCCAGTCTCTTCCTCAGTCACGCAGTGCTAAAGTAAGCAGAACCCTCGCTGTGATGTCATCTTGTTCTTTACCCCATGACATGATCCTGCTGTAGTCTCTCAGACGCTTGTGTACAGGGCTGCTAGCTTTTTTCAAAACTATACGTTTTATTAGAAATGTGATTCTCAGAGGGACGGAAGGGTCATTACAGATCCTCCTGAGTTAAATGCACAGGCAAAACCACCCCCACCATTCCTATAGGCGACTGCATGAACACAGAACCTTATAGAAGTCTAACTCTGGTTGAGATCTCTCACAGGTAAACCATGGTATTATACAGATGTAATCATACCTTCTTTCAACACACTTAACATTAAATAAGTGATAAGCAATGATTACTTGTGATATATTCGAGAACATTTGGATTATTCTCAAAACACACAAGGTTTCAAATGTCTGTAGAAGCGCCAGTTAAAGAACGCAACATTAGGAAATGTTTCTGTAAAGTCCAAAAGTTAAGAATGAACAAGAGATATGTGAGATTAATTTGATGCCATTTGCATTTCTCAACGATTTTATGTTGCATTTCACAAAAATAAGATGAAAGTGAAAAGCCGCTCTTGTAAGCAATAAGACATTAAAAGGTTAAAAGTAACAGTTATCTTTTGTATCTAGCCCTTCATTTAAAATTGTTTGGGTAGAAAAATCAATTGGCTGTAAACGATAAATCGTGATATTCAAATCATGGCATTCAGAATTTAAGTTTGGACATAATAAATGTCTTTGTGAAAGGCATGTACATTATATGTAGGAAATAATTACACAATTAAAAGTTTTATTAACAAATTTGAGAGGAGCACGTGCAAATAATTAAGTAGCTGCCCGTCATTATTAACCACATCATCTATCCAATCAGCGTACGGGAAGCACCTATAAAATAGACACGCCCTCCTACCATCATTCTCTGGACCGTTTTCAGCATCCCTCCTCCATCCCCAACTCCACCCAGTCAAAAATTCCCTACCCTTTTCCCCAAAATGCGGGGGGAATGTTCTGGGTTGCGCAAAGACCGACCTCGGAGCCCTCTGCCTAGACAGCACGCCAAATACGCTTACCTTTTTTGCCGACGCATTTAATAATAGCTAAAGCGATCTTGCAGATACTTAATATAAAATTTATAGTTCACAAGTTTAATGCGTTTTAAATACAAAGAGATGCATGCTTCACGGGCAAATATTATGTAAACACTTACTTTTAGTTTTGCTGTGAATAAAAATTGTACATCCTTTTTAATAATTGGTATTTTTTAGTAGAACCATGGTTCAATGTCGAAAGTAAAAGCACACAAGACTTCATATCAGTTTTTATCTGGTGTGTGATTGTCGTTGAGGGTTCACAGGGTCATGGTGTTGTGATTTGTGTGTGAAATATAAAGTCATTTCACTGCTTGACCTGCTGTGTGTTTCTTTCTCATGTCAAAGAAAGCTTCCTCTCTCTATATAAAGCCCTGTCCTCTGTGTTTGTGTCAGTGAAGGGAATAGCTTGGCTCTCGGAGGAAACGTGTTGTTTGTTACCTCACTATTGTTTTTGTGTGTTTCAGGTTCCGTTAAGTGCGAGCATGTCTCAAGTGCGTCTCCACTCCTCGAACCCTAACCTGTGTGCTGAGCTGGGAGATTTTCCGAAACCCGCCACGCGTTTGACCGACGGCACGGGCGACTACATCAAACTGCAGGAGAATTTCTGCGTCATTGCTCAGAAAGGTAAGCAGAGGCTTTGCGCGTTCAGTTAAGTATCAAACAAATGGGATTGAGGCAAAAACGTAATCCAAGGTAAATTGTGTTTTAGTTCACTCTCTGCTGAAGTCTGCCTTCAACACTGTGGCCATAGAGAAGGAGAAGATAAAGCAGGTGATACTGGATCAAGATCAGACCGGCCAAACATCACAAGTTATGACCCTTCGCCGCTCGCTTTCGCAGGTCAGCCCCATCCACGGCTTACTGTAACCAACAAATACATCAATGTGATCTTTCATCATGGTTACATGTGAATAAAAAAGTGTTTTTTGGATGCTTCTGTTGTTCAGGCATTGTCTCAGAACGTTGAGCTGAAGAGCCGTCTGAACCGCATCCATTCTGAGTCCGTTCTTTCCGAGCAGGTCGTGAGTGTGAACATCATCAGCAGTCCCGATGAGGTTTGACCACTCAGTGGCTTCTTACTGTATATACATATCTTTTCCAACTGAATATTGCAATCATACACAGTTGTTTAGAAAGAGGTCGAGGAACGCTGTAGTGAGGCAAGGAGGGATGAAGGTGACACTGTGCCCTCTGACCTCATTACCTTTCACTCATGTACACACAAACAGAGCAATCCTCACGAGAGACGCACATACTCAGTGACCTGAATAACCATCACAGAAACCTTTTACTTTCTACACACATTCACCACAGAGTTTACTACGGTATATGTGTCTTGCTTTCATCACTCCTCTTCAGCATTTTGATACATACATCTGAGTCTTCTCATGATGCTTTAAGATTGAAACACTTTGTAAATAAGCGCACATCAGACTTTAAGTGATAGCTTAAACAAATATGTATATAAATTTGTGTGTGTACAGGGAGGAGAGCCGCTCCACGTGGGCATCCCTCTGTCCCAGCAGGTGACCAACGAGAGCAGACTTTCAATGTCCGAGTCTGTGTCTGAGTTCTTCGATGCTCAGGAGGTTCTTTTGTCAGCGAGTTCATCAGAGAACGAGGTGAGAGTGTGTGTTGAGAATATTAAACAAAACGTTTCAGCATTTACTCACCCTCTCGGGTTTTAAACCCGTATGAGTTCCTTTCTTCTGCAGAACACAAAATAGGATATTTTGAAGAATGTCGGGAACAGGCACCAATCCACTTGCATTGTGAATGGGTGCAATTGCTGTTCGGTTTCCAACACTCTTAAAAATATGTTATGACAAAGAGTGCAGGCAAATGACACAATAATTGTTTTTGGCATGAACCATCCCATGTTTTGCAAAATAATTGTGTTTATGAGTTGATTGGATTTTCACACAAACGTTAAGTAGTTGTACAGATTGTGAAAGTGTGTGTTCGTTTACACACATACACTGCGGAAGGTCATTACACACACTCATTTTTCAGTTAGTCAGCACTGCGGAAAATAAAAGACATTGAGTAACATCACCTCCCTCGCTCTCTCCCTCGCAGGCCTCTGACGATGAGTCTTACGTCAGCGATGTGAGCGATAACATTTCAGAGGACAACGCCAGCGTCACAGATAGCGTTTCCAGACAGAGTAAGCTCAGCCCTATGTGTTTATTAGAGCAGGACGCTGTCCTGGTGGAAGACATGACTATTGTCTTACACAAACATAGACATTGAAGGACAAACACATGTAGAC
The DNA here is from genome assembly GCA_033220385.1 of Triplophysa yarkandensis. NCBI lineage: Eukaryota > Metazoa > Chordata > Actinopteri > Cypriniformes > Nemacheilidae > Triplophysa > Triplophysa yarkandensis. Next base: position 10,668,984 of record CM065658.1, on the reverse strand, counting down.
ACATAATGTCACATTGACTGAATAACAGGATACATTTCTTGATGGTTTTCTTGATGGTTTACTTGCTATATAAAATCAATTGTCTCAATGGCCAAAATAACATGTTGATGATTCAGCAGTCATTTGATTTGACTCATTATGATGAATCATCATTATCAAAAATTGTTGTTTATAGGTTACAAAAATGGCAACACAAAAAACATTATTGCTTTTACTATTGGCTGTCACTTAAATCTTAATGAATGCTTCTTACGTTTCAAAATAGAATTAGATGCATGCCAGTTAAAATGAATGCTAATCTTTAAAAAAACATTATAAATTAACTTTTGCAACAGAGAGATTGAATATAAAATGTTAGATTTGTCCTGACAATGTGCATTTACACTTAAAATGATAGAAATGCTGGACTGATTTGTTTGGTTAAATAACATCTTTGAATAAGATTTATAATAAATACAGTTTAATGCTTAAAGGCAGGGTCTACGATTTCTGGTTGTCAATGCTGACATTTGAAATCACCAAAGCGAACACGCCCCTACACTAAAAGTGTCTCACCCCTTTTTCTAATAGCTCCACCCCTCAGAGATGTTTTGCTCTCGTTAATGTTCCTCTCAACATTAAGGAAAGACACACCCCTTATTGCTGATTGGCTGCACAATTGATTTTGGACTCAGTTTTTCTAAACCATCATAGACCCTTCATTTAAGCTTTTAGGTTCATAATGAAACACATTTGACTTCTCTAATCCTACAATTCACAGTGATTTAGGAACCAGTTGGACCAAAATACATCATGTGCAGAATAAATGAACCATTTTTGTTTTAGATCTTCAAAGACATGAATGAGAAAATGAACTCTGTTTTGTCTCGCAGTGCCGAACGGAGATCTGACCAGCGGTGCGCTCCGTAACGGGAGGCGTACATGTCTCCCGGCCCCCGCCCCAGACTCGGCCAACATTAACTTGTGGAACATCCTGAAGAACAACATTGGGAAAGACCTGTCGAAGGTTTCCATGCCGGTGGAGCTGAACGAGCCGCTCAACACACTACAGCACATGTGTGAGGAGCTGGAGTATACAGAACTGCTGGATAAAGCGGCACACACGGATGACCCGTATGAGCGCATGGTACGTCACCCGACAGCCAATGAGAGCGCAGCTGCAGCCATAATCACACATCAATATACATTTATATACTGTATGTATCAATTGTGTTCACATTTAAGTATCTGCTGTGACTCAGCTGGGTTCATTTCATGTAGTAGAGTTTTGTGAATGCAGTTTCTTCTCTAGATTTATAGCTGCATCACTGCTCTGCTATTGAACTGATCAAGAAGCCAGACCAGCTCAAAACCACGTAAAACCAGTCAGAAGCTGGTTTGAGGACATACATGAATGCTCACACATATTCATCTACACACAGTGAAAAACAGGACGTGTAAAGTCACACAGCACCTGAAGCAGGAGCACACGTCCCTCGTGAATGAGCAGATGGGAATTGAGTCTCTGACCTCATTACTGACTGTAAAGTGTCCCAGTTTAACCGCACTGACATGCACTCATGTACTGAGCACCGTCATACACACTTTTCAAATTTGATGACACTTATCATAAGAAAATACATATGACTTTTTTGCTCTTGTCATCATATAGATATTTATGATATTGTCACTCCAGACATATTCATCCGTTTTTTTTTTATCATTCTTAATTATTCTATTCTTTAACAGTAGTGAGGATTTTTAGTTTATTCAGATTTTATTCTGATATATAATAATGATAATATGATATATATTTATAATAAACATATATAATAAATTAAAGGAAGCACACTTCCTAGTGGCTGAACAGTATAACAAAATGTTCCAAATATCTCATTTGTTTGCAATAACATTATCAGAAGAGCAATTCCAGTGCTATGGACTCGACATAAAAATGCTCTTAGAATGTAATTGTTACCAGTAAAGTGAACAAATTTTTTATATTGTTAATAGTGTTAAATATGAAAAAATATCATTTTCTACTCTCAAAAAGATGAATAAATCTGCGTTATGGACGTGACAAAAAGGAAACCAATTTTGGGAGACCATAAACTTCTCAAGATTTATGTGAATTAAAATGTAAAAACTAGAAAAAATAACAACAAATGGCCAAGGGATAATTCTTTATAAAACAAAATTATAACTATATTATTGTATGTCCGTTTATGTAGTGTATGCATGTGACAATCCTGAAAATAGCCCTAACTTGACTATGAAAAACCATGTATAAAAATAAAAATAACAATCTAAAAATGTAAATAATAAATATCTAAATAATAAAACATCCCTGTTTACTTTTAGAAGTTGATGCTTCTTAAATATGAAACCTGGGATATGTTATTAGTACAAGAAATTAGTAAAAAATGTTCAGGTTTTTATTAGAAAACATCACAGAAATCCCTCTTACTCACTATGTTACCAATCTCAAGTTTACCTGGTTTGGGATTTTTTCACCTTGTATTTGTAACATATTTTGAGATTTCAAAACATTTTGGGCTTTTACTGAAAACGGAAACCAAGAATGTAAGAAATTATACTTTTATAAACCTAAAAGTGGGCAAAATCCCAAGTGCTATTAATATTCTAACAAGAACACAACTAGTACATTGATGTTATTACACTAACTCGATGAAGGATACTTTTAATTAATTCAACCTTTATCACTGCAGAAAATGCATTTCTTATGAATCATTTTATGTTGTTTTTAGTACAAATATATTTGCTTGGCTAGGAAAGTGACATTATACATTTTGTCTTGTTTTAGGTAAGGAAATACATAAATTAAAGAATAATAAGAAATGTAAGAAGTTGACAGTCTAGTGACAGTTTTATGATTGAAGATTAATTTACGACCCTAAAGCTTTATTAGATGTTTAACATTTCTTTATTGTGTATATTGCATGTTTAGCAGGCTGTCTCGTATTACATTTCTCTTTTTTCTGTGTTGTTATTCCATTATTTCTCTCTAGTATAAAGGTCGGGTTATGGATATGTGAGAGTGGAGTTTTAACTTTCACAAGAGTGTTATTTCAGAACAAAAGATGGGCGTTCATCTCATGGCGTGCAGTGAATCTCCTTTATAACCCTTCAGACAGGCTGTTTGTGTGGACGTTTGGCTCTCTCGTGTTCTCTCATAAGCGCTATCATGTGTTCTCAGCGTGATGACTGGGTTGTTTGTGCAGGTTATCGTTGCTGCGTTTGCGGTTTCAGGATACTCGTCCACCTATTACAGAGCTGGCAGCAAACCCTTCAACCCGCTGCTGGGAGAAACATACGAGTGTGTGCGTGAAGACAAAGGCTTCTGCTTTTTCTCTGAACAGGTGTGAACACACATTTTACCACCTGCTTGTGATGGCTTTATCTTCAGTGCTGAACGAGAGAGATTCCTTTAAAACTGTATGACCCTGAGCAGGTGATCAAATGTGTTCATATGTTCACAGGTGAGCCATCATCCGCCCATCTCTGCCTGTCACTGCGAATCACAGAACTTCACCTTCTGGCAGGGTAACACACACACTTTTTATATTCATGTGCTAGCTCTCTTAAATTCAACAGACATCACACTCAAGTGTCTCTGTGTGTTTGTTTCAGATGTCAGGTGGAAGAATAAGTTTTGGGGCAAGTCCATGGAGATCCTTCCCATCGGAACAGTCAATGTCATGCTGCCCAGGTACAGTGGCTCCTCTCTTTACCGTCTATCCTTCTACAGATATACAGGTTCCTCTTTTTGTGTTAGTTACACTTTATTATTTGACTTTTTGACATGCATTTGATACATCTGTTAAGTCGAACAGATGAAGACACTGAAAATCAGTCCATATATATTCATTTAAATGAAGTGAAGGATTCACAGAAGAAAATATGCAAATCAAATGTGGTCTATGTAAAATTTTGGTGAGTTGTTGTGTTTTACAGGCATTGTCCACCGCAGCAACCCTGATACATGAAACGATACTTGGTCATGCTCTTTTTGAAAATAAACGTATGAGTTACAATGATACCATGTTTGAACATTAGTTCGTAAAAATACTTTAAACGTTGTGTGGCTTAATCTGTGGCTTTTTATTACACCAATGTTGCTAACAATGCTGAGTTTTGTTTCTGTGTGTGTCTGTGTTTGTGTGCATGTGTGATCGTGTGCCGGCAGTTACGGTGATCGCTACGAATGGAACAAAGTGACGACGTGCGTTCACAACATCCTCAGCGGGAGACGTTGGATTGAACATTATGGCGAGATTACCATCAGAAACACACGCAGTCCGGCGTGCATATGCAAACTCACTTTTATTAAGGTACACACTTACACACACACTCTTGTTTGTCCTTTAGCAATCGTATGGGATGATAAAGAATATTTATGGATGCATCTTTATTCTCGAATAAAACTGAATAAACCCACATGAATGAAAATAGAGATCGGTTTCACGTATTCAATACTGCTGAGATCTCTATAGAGGGCGCCTGTGACTGAGAAAACACTTGTTGAAATGAGACCATTTCATTTTTTTTTTTTTATACACAGATTAGTCAGGTTTTGTTCACTTTTTGTTACACATTTATCAGCACCCCAAAAGTAAAGCTTGAATTTAATAAAACATTAACCACCTATTTATTGTCATCAATCCTTTGTTGTCATTATGTCAATTGAATAAAAGGGCTTAAAGATTTTCATACCGTGTGTGTTTGCGTGTGTGTGTTTTTGTGTGTTTGCTTGCTTGTTCGTAAATTTAGGGAAATTACTGGAGTTCTAATGTGAATGAGGTGCAGGGATCTGTGATGGACCAGGATGGCAAAGTCATTCACAGACTGTTTGGGAAATGGCATGAAGGTCTTTATTGTGGGGTTCCACCTTCAGCAAAGTGCATCTGGAGACCAGGTACACACACACATACACACACAATATAATGCACAGATTCGGGTGTCAGCCATGGTCTGGTGGTTAGATAGTTGGACTTTAAGCAGAAGGTTGCGGTTCAAATCCCAGCAGACAATGACTGAAGTGTCCTTGAGAAAGGCACCTTGCTCTGGAGTGATTATTGGCCACTACATAATACTTGTAAGTTGCTTTGGATAAAAGCGTCTGCCAAACGAACAAATGTAAATGAAGGTAGAATGTGGCTTTTGCAATTTGGAGAATAGCATTTCAAACGAATACTCCACCCCAAAGAGATATCTTCATTTATTATATTTAAGTTGTGCGACAACCCTACAACTCTCATTTGTCCTCAGAACACAGATTACGATTGTTTTAATGAATTCCCAGAGCTTTTTGACTCCATAAACAGCAAAGAACTATTTTCTTTTCTGTGCAAACAAACAAAAAATGACAACTTTATCCTTGACACTCAGAGACCGACTATGTTAAGACATGTGCAGAAATATATGTGTTGTGGATTTAATCATTAAGGACGACTAACTACATGTACTGTATTTGTGTACAGGTTCAATGCCGACAGATTATGAGCTGTATTACGGCTTCACCAGGTTTGCTATAGAGCTCAATGAGCTTTTCCCAGAGCTGAAAGAACTTCTGCCTCCAACAGACGCACGATTCAGACCAGACCAAAGGTACACAAACACCTGATGTTTAGAGCAATGTTTTGAAAGTGTTAATAAGTGAACTGATATTTTTCAGAATGTATGAGTTTGTTATTGTTTAGCGATGTTAAAGGCCCATGTTTATTTGTGTGTGTTCAATGTGTGACAGGTGTCTAGAGGAAGGTAACGTTCAGATGGCAGCGGCTGAGAAACACAGAATTGAAGAACAGCAGAGAAACAGAAGGAAATGGATGGAGGAGAACAACATAAGACATCAGCCACGGTTCTTTAAGTCAGTACACCACCTCACATCTACAATCCTGACCTAACATCGCTCTAGTCATCTCTATTCATTCACTTTTCTAAACAAAACACCCTGTACACCATACCCTCCATCTTTTATAATGTAAAATCTATCGATATACTGGTTAAATTTCTTTTATGTTTGTCTGTGGTTTGTGCAACAGGAAGATTATGGACAGTAACCAGAGGGAGAGATGGGTGTCTAATAACACGTACTGGGATATGCGCAAGGACCCTGGATTTCTGAAACTGGAAAATCTTCAGCTGTGGTAGAGTCGGGTCATTAAAGATGCTAACTATGCAGCTGAAGAGGACAATCCTGGGACTTTCCTCTAGATTCTATCTGCAGAAAAAATGAATGAGAAACCACTCTTCACATCACTTCAGCAGCCTCCGCCTCCATCATCTCCATAGCAACGCACACAGATGAGGCTGTCGTCAGGGCAACAGTTAAGAGACGTCCACACCATGCCGGTCGTATGTCCTTGCCTTAAGAATTGGCTTCTCGACTACGGTTTTACAGAAACTCCCTGAACGACACGTCATTGGTTTTAAGGAATTACTTCTAGAGAATATTCTGCATGTGTAGATGGCAGCTTTATAGAAACAGGTCAAAAATGCGTTGGAGTTGTACAGTTTAAGTGATATTTATCGAAACCGAAATTGCTCGGCGAGTTAAAGGAGTGCAGTGATTGGCTGATGAGCTTCAGGTGAATGAATGTATGGTATCGCGATGCTGTCATACGTGTGAACTCTCATTTCAAATCTTTCCAAAGAATCAAACTTAGTGACTTGTGATGTTAACCGGATGATGCTGAGAAACACACAACACTGTGCAGCAGAGACCTTCCTCCCTCTTTTCCTCCTCATGGACTCCAGTATACCCATGGCTGCTATTTTACATGAGTACAGTTCATCTTACAAACAGAACTACAGAAATACTAAATGTTACGATTGGCTCCTGATAAATCGCTGCTAGATGGGACGTCTCGCCCCATTCAGGCACTGTACTCCACATGATGCCCAATGACCGACCAGCAGAAGTCAGAAGCTTCATTTTAGCTTTACATAGATATAGAAACCATATTAATTTATTCTTCATACTTACACACTGAAGGTGTGTAACAATCTCTGCTTGCTATGACTAACTACACAATACTGTTATACTGTATACAGTCTACTGTAGTTTCAACAGTATGCAGTATGGAAAAAGTACTTATTTAATGTGATTAAGCGAGTGGCGAGAAGCTACCACCAGAAACTATATTTGTCTACAAAATGTTTTCCGTTTGCACTGTGGGAGACGGTATTCTCCACAGAATACTTCACATACAGAACACTTTGATACGGTGCGGAGTATGCTTACTGTCTGTCATGAGTTATGATACTAAATATTTATTTCCAAAAAATTAAAGTGTGCTATTAAACTTATGTCATTAGACAACAATATAGCAAACTGTTTTAAAAATGTTGTGCATACTGTTTTGAAATAGTAGGCAGTATACAGTATGTAGAAAGCAGTGCTAGTGTGGGATTTCCGAATTACTCGTACTGTCATTCCTAAGATATCATTTATTACAAAAAATGCATGAACGAAAAGTTGTCTTAGACATCACAGAGACAACGCAGCTCTCAGTCGACTGAAGAACTGAGCAGATTTAAAATAGTTTTGTGTTTTAAAGCAAAAGTTATGAATATAAATATTTTATTCGCTTTCTTGTAGTTTACTGTAATGTTGGTAGATGAGTGATAAAGCCAAACGCAGTGTAGAGACAGTGACAGAGCAGATCATGTCTCCTGTATCTCACTGTTTGAGTCCTTCACTGTGCCTTAACGTATATATAAAACCATATCAACACAAACTGAGCAGCGTCCATCACTACACACACACACACACACACACACACACAGCCCTGCATTATAAAAACAGATCTAATACTGTACTGATGTGAAGAACAGAGTTAAACACGTCCACATTTGCTTTATCTTAGATGTTTTCAACCATAAAGCATGAAATAAAAAGATTCTTGAAGCATACACAAATATTATTTGAGATGAAGGTTTTTTTAGGGTCTGTTACATGAAAACACAAGACTGTGTGTCAGTGATGATCGCTGATGGGAAAGGTGATTATTCTTCTCTGTGTTTACGGCTGCTCGGGTACTCGCTCCATGTAAGACTGCTGTTAAGACAAGGAGGAAGAAACCTCTCCAGATCTGCTGTTTCGTATTTACATCCATATATAGAAATACATATTTATGTTCAAAGCCATTATTCCGTGTCTGCTGTTCATTAATGATCTCACTCTCAATGAGGGTTTCTTTAAAGGGCTTTTAGGTATTCAACTATTTATTGAGCTTCGTCTCCTCCTTTCCGTGCAAATGAATCTGGTGCTTTGATATACAAAATTTTTTGCAACATTTGCTTTGTTACTGGTTCTCATCACGTGTTATATTTTGTTAACTGTTCTTTGTTCATATCACTCATCCAAGCTGTTATGGATGAGTCACAGGTTGTTCACTTATATTATAATGGCATTGCATCACCATCCGTAACGCTATGAAAGGTCTAGGACAAGTTCTTACATTGAAGTCTCAGGGATGCTGAATCAATCAAATAAGCAAAAGACTGCTTATTTATAATATAGAAATATTAACAGTAATTTTGTTATTCAAATTAATATTACAGATGTTATGTAAAGCATGATTTTATATGAAAATATGTAATTAGTATTAAATTAAATAACCAAATTACTCTATTTATACAATATAAATGTGCTGTTATGACACACACACACACACACACACAAAAAAATGTGTGTGTGTGTGTGTGCGTGCGTGCGTACATATATACATACATACATACACATATACGTACATATACATACATACACATACACATACATACATACACATACACACACACATACACATACATATATGCTGGTAACTTATTCGCTCCTCGCATATTAATTAGATGCATTTATACTGTAAGTTAAAAAATAAAAACATTGTAAATGTGAAATCCGAAATTCATTAATAAATTGAAACACGAGCAGGAAATAAAACTTATTTCAAAATTCAACTTGAATTATGGAGCTACCTGCTGGACGAGAGGCAAAATACAGATAATATTTTCTGAGTCTCATTGATGTTCCCAGTTCTGTAAAAGATCTTTTAAATTACTGTAGGTTTACTAAAGTAAATCAAAGTACCCTTAATCAAACATTGAAATTGGTGTACTGGCACGATAAAATTTGTTTATTTTGAAAAATGTCAGTTCTACTAAACAGAATAAATAAAAATCAACAGGCAATATTAATATACTTAATGTCTTTATGTCTTGTTTCCTAAAGTTAAAAACAGTTCTCACTGTCTTGTGATGTTCAGCTTATGTTCTGATGAACCGATGGTTCGGTACTTATTAACTGGAACCGAACTAATGCAACAAATCACTCCAAATAAATAATGCAGCCAAGTCTTTTATTAACCTTAGGTAAAGAACTGACTAACTATAAAATGTAAGTTGATTTATAGCAATAGGCAATATACTTAGTCGAAAAATATAAAAATTCTAAACTAATTCAAAATAACAAAGAAATATATAAACACGCGAATCGTTCAGATCCTTAAGTCATATGGCCTGAAAGTCATACGCTTAAAAATAAAGGTCCTAAAAAGGTTTTTCACAGTAATGTCATAGAAGAACAAATTCTGATTCCCCAAATAATAATTTAGTCTAAGATTCCTAAAGAACCATCTCTTAATTTCCTTTTAATAATCTAAGACCTTTTGACAAACCTGTTAAAAGTTCTTCAAGGAATTATTTGGACAAATATGCTCTTGAATGGAATTGTGAGCACCTTTATTTTTAGGAGTCTAACTGCATTCAGAGCATAGTGAACTCGGAGTCTGATTCTTCATGTCTGATTCTATTATAATGTGACACTATGAACTGATGCATTTAAATTAACTGCTGTAAAATGCGTAAAATGACATATTTACATTAATATACAGCCATTTTGAATGAACAAAGACACAATGAACACACACTTTTTAAAGCGAATGACACAGGAAATGCCTTCATATTTACACATGATTCTTGCACTATTCCATCTCATGCAATCTCTGATGTGTTGTCAGTGTTTACATAAGATCATCTTGATGTATTGTAGTGCGTTATGTGCAGCAGAGTTTTGGGCATTACCGATGGTAATTCCTGATCCGTGGCACACGGTCACCGGCCTCGTGGACAGTTCCACCAAACACTGATATTGCCCGTTCACTGTCAGCTCATCTGTAACAAACACAGTTTAAAATGTATGACATCACACGATTCTATTCATCATAGCACTACATTTAGTGGCAAATTCCTTGTGAGATGTTTTTTTTTAAGAACCTAATAAGTAAAAAGATAAAATGACATTTTTGTATAGCACTCTTTCACCCCGAGCCTCTCAAACCAGACCTCATGTAAAACTTAGATGAAATCATCTGTGCTTACTACAACTGGAAACTACCAGATTATATTAATGCTTCACTCCAGCTCGTTCACAATCTTAGATTACACATCCCTAAAAAAATGTCTTTATTATCCATTTGACCTGACTTTTACCTTCAAAACACAAAAGAAGATATTTTGATTTTTTTCATGAGTAATTGACTAGAAATTATTGTAAACTGTCACTTTTTTGCAATTCTATTAATGTTCTTCAGAGATTCCTGTTGATAAATCATATACTAACTATGCTCAAGATTGTATGACCTGTGGTGGTTACAAAAGAGACATATGTACTAACCAATATCTATGTATGTGGTCTGAAAGCCCTGCTCCAACGAGACATCCAGTAACATCTGAATGTAGTCTGTGTTTGGGATGCTGAGAGGTGATCTCTTCAGGAGTAAAATCTTCTCACCCGTTGACTGACGGAGACTCTCCACATACACAGGAGACGGAGGACACTGAGGACCACAGAGAACAATTAGTCATCCATACTTGGAATACCACACATTCACTCACACAATCACACACACAACATGTCTGTTCTCTTAAACATACACAACTGACAACAGTTAATTGACTTACCCAGGTGATCTCTGTAGATCCAGACAAACTCTGGAGCTTCTGCAGCATGCGCTCGGCCGCGGCTCGTCTGGCCGTCTTTTTGGAGCTGCCGATCCCTGATCAGTAAGATCACGTTACAGTAACGTGAACCCTCACACACAACACATAACAGTAACCTCATGGTAATTCTACCTGTCACTTCCAGTCCTTCTAAACGACACAAGACAGTGAACTCTTTCATATGATCAGGTCCTGTCTCCATACATGTCACATACTCCGGTAGACACCATCCTTTCTGCATCGCCAGCTCCTGTCGAACACCAAAGTATTACAACAGTGAAACACGCAACCGTAAAACTAGACATAGGGTGCTGTGTTAGATACCTGCATGATTCCCACAGAGTTTGATGCGTCCCACGTTTCAGGAGAAAGACCGTTTTTTTTTCTGTCATCACTATAAAAATATTCAGTTATCAAGGGTTAGCTTCATATCATTTTACTGGTAGAGAATATTTTGTAAATCTATTGTTTTTACAATGAATTTTGTGCATATATGGTTTGCAACAGTATGTATCTAAAGGTAAGGGGATAAGTATGTACAGATATAGTATGTACAGTTAAATGTGCATATATATTATGTATAGTGAGTTTTGCATCTTTAGTGATTCATATATTTATGTAAAACCTGCATATCCTATACATATGAACACACATATATTAAAGAAATGCAAATGATTCATTCATCAAGTGAATCATGTAAATATCTATAATATATGTGTGTTCTGCAGAAAGTGTGTTTTGCATCTATAGTCAATAATGTGAATGTGTATATATAACATCTATATAGTATAGTGTGTTTAGCACACTATACTATACTTGTATATATATATAATCTCTATATAGTAAGGTGTGTTATGCATCTATAGTCAATACTGTGCATGTATATATATATAACAACTATATAGTATAGTGTGTTTTGCATCTATAGTCAATACTGTGCATGTGTATATATATAACATCTATATAGTGTAGTGTGTTTTGCATCTATAGTCAATACTGTGCATGTGTATATATATATAACATCTATATAGTGTAGTGTGTTTTGCATCTATAGTCAATACTGTGCATGTGTATATATATATAACATCTATATAGTGTAGTGTGTTTTGCATCTATAGTCAATACTGTGCATGTGTATATATATATATAACATCTATATAGTGTAGTGTGTTTTGCATCTATAGTCAATACTGTGCATGTGTATATATATAACATCTATATAGTGTAGTGTGTTTTGCATCTATAGTCAATACTGTGCATGTGTATATATATATATAACATCTATATAGTGTAGTGTGTTTTGCATCTATAGTCAATACTGTGCATGTGTATATATATAACATCTATATAGTAAAGTGTGTTTTGCATCTATAGTCAATACTGTGCATGTGTATATATATAACATCTATATAGTATAGTGTGTTTTGCATCTATAGTCAATACTGTGCATGTGTATATATATAACATCTATATAGTATAGTGTGTTTTGCATCTATAGTCAATACTGTGCATGTGTATATATATAACATCTATATAGTATAGTGTGTTTTGCATCTATAGTCAATACTGTGCATGTGTATATATATAACATCTATATAGTAAAGTGTGTTTTGCATCTATAGTCAATACTGTGCATGTGTATATATATAACATCTATATAGTATAGTGTGTTTTGCATCTATAGTCAATACTGTGCATGTGTATATATATAACATCTATATAGTATAGTGTGTTTTGCATCTATAGTCAATACTGTGCATGTGTATATATATAACATCTATATAGTGTAGTGTGTTTTGCATCTATAGTCAATACTGTGCATGTGTATATATATAACATCTATATAGTAAAGTGTGTTTTGCATCTATAGTCAATACTGTGCATGTGTATATATATAACATCTATATAGTATAGTGTGTTTTGCATCTATAGTCAATACTGTGCATGTGTATATATATAACATCTATATAGTAAAGTGTGTTTTGCATCTATAGTCAATACTGTGCATGTGTATATATATAACAACTATATAGTAAAGTGTGTTTTGCATCTATAGTCAATACTGTACATGTGTATATATATAACAACTATATAGTAAAGTGTGTTTTGCATCTATAGTCAATACTGTGCATGTGTATATATATAACATCTATATAGTAAAGTGTGTTTTGCATCTATAGTCAATACTGTGCATGTGTATATATATAACATCTATATAGTAAAGTGTGTTTTGCATCTATAGTCAATACTGTGCATGTGTATATATATAACATCTATATAGTAAAGTGTGTTTTGCATCTATAGTCAATACTGTGCATGTGTATATATATAACAACTATATAGTAAAGTGTGTTTTGCATCTATAGTCAATACTGTACATGTGTATATATATAACATCTATATAGTGTAGTGTGTTTTGCATCTATAGTCAATACTGTGCATGTGTATATATATAACAACTATATAGTAAAGTGTGTTTTGCATCTATAGTCAATACTGTACATGTGTATATATATAACAACTATATAGTAAAGTGTGTTTTGCATCTATAGTCAATACTGTGCATGTGTATATATATAACTTCTATATAGTAAAGTGTGTTTTGCATCTATAGTCAATACTGTGCATGTGTATATATATAACATCTATATAGTAAAGTGTGTTTTGCATCTATAGTCAATACTGTGCATGTGTATATATATAACAACTATATAGTAAAGTGTGTTTTGCATCTATAGTCAATACTGTGCATGTGTATATATATATAACATCTATATAGTAAAGTGTGTTTTGCATCTATAGTCAATACTGTACATGTGTATATATATAACAACTATATAGTAAAGTGTGTTTTGCATCTATAGTCAATACTGTGCATGTGTATATATAACAACTATATAGTAAAGTGTGTTTTGCATCTATAGTCAATACTGTGCATGTGTATATATATAACATCTATATAGTAAAGTGTGTTTTGCATCTATAGTCAATACTGTGCATGTGTGTATATATAACATCTATATAGTAAAGTGTGTTTTGCATCTATAGTCAATACTGTGCATGTGTATATATAACAACTATATAGTATAGTGTGTTTTGCATCTATAGTCAATACTGTGCATGTGTATATATAACAACTATATAGTATAGTGTGTTTTGCATCTATAGTCAATACTGTGCATGTGTGTATATATAACATCTATATAGTAAAGTGTGTTTTGCATCTATAGTCAATACTGTGCATGTGTATATATAACAACTATATAGTATAGTGTGTTTTGCATCTATAGTCAATACTGTGCATGTGTATATATAACAACTATATAGTATAGTGTGTTTTGCATCTATAGTCAATACTGTGCATGTGTGTATATATAACATCTATATAGTAAAGTGTGTTTTGCATCTATAGTCAATACTGTGCATGTGTATATATAACAACTATATAGTATAGTGTGTTTTGCATCTATAGTCAATACTGTGCATGTGTATATATAACAACTATATAGTATAGTGTGTTTTGCATCTATAGTCAATACTGTGCATGTGTGTATATATAACATCTATATAGTATAGTGTGTTTTGCATCTATAGTCAATACTGTGCATGTGTATATATAACATCTATATAGTAAAGTGTGTTTTGCATCTATAGTCAATACTGTGCATGTGTATATATAACAACTATATAGTAAAGTGTGTTTTGCATCTATAGTCAATACTGTGCATGTATATATATAACAACTATATAGTAAAGTGTGTTTTGCATCTATAGTCAATACTGTGCATGTGTATATATAACATCTATATAGTAAAGTGTGTTTTGCATCTATAGTCAATACTGTGCATGTGTGTATATATTACATCTATATAGTAAAGTGTGTTTTGCATCTATAGTCAATACTGTGCATGTGTATATATAACAACTATATAGTATAGTGTGTTTTGCATCTATAGTCAATACTGTGCATGTGTGTATATATAACATCTATATAGTAAAGTGTGTTTTGCATCTATAGTCAATACTGTGCATGTGTGTATATATAACATCTATATAGTATAGTGTGTTTTGCATCTATAGTCAATACTGTGCATGTGTGTATATATAACATCTATATAGTAAAGTGTGTTTTGCATCTATAGTCAATACTGTGCATGTGTATATATATAACAACTATATAGTAAAGTGTGTTTTGCATCTATAGTCAATACTGTGCATGTGTATATATATATAACATCTATATAGTAAAGTGTGTTTTGCATCTATAGTCAATACTGTACATGTGTATATATATAACAACTATATAGTAAAGTGTGTTTTGCATCTATAGTCAATACTGTGCATGTGTATATATAACAACTATATAGTAAAGTGTGTTTTGCATCTATAGTCAATACTGTGCATGTGTATATATATAACATCTATATAGTAAAGTGTGTTTTGCATCTATAGTCAATACTGTGCATGTGTGTATATATAACATCTATATAGTAAAGTGTGTTTTGCATCTATAGTCAATACTGTGCATGTGTATATATAACAACTATATAGTATAGTGTGTTTTGCATCTATAGTCAATACTGTGCATGTGTATATATAACAACTATATAGTATAGTGTGTTTTGCATCTATAGTCAATACTGTGCATGTGTGTATATATAACATCTATATAGTAAAGTGTGTTTTGCATCTATAGTCAATACTGTGCATGTATATATATAACAACTATATAGTAAAGTGTGTTTTGCATCTATAGTCAATACTGTGCATGTGTATATATAACATCTATATAGTAAAGTGTGTTTTGCATCTATAGTCAATACTGTGCATGTGTATATATAACAACTATATAGTATAGTGTGTTTTGCATCTATAGTCAATACTGTGCATGTATATATATATAACATCTATATAGTAAAGTGTGTTTTGCATCTATAGTCAATACTGTGCATGTGTATATATAACAACTATATAGTAAAGTGTGTTTTGCATCTATAGTCAATACTGTGCATGTGTATATATAACATCTATATAGTAAAGTGTGTTTTGCATCTATAATCAATACTGTGCATGTGTATATATAACATCTATATAGTAAAGTGTGTTTTGCATCTATAATCAATACTGTGCATGTGTGTATATATATAACATCTATATAGTAAAGTGTGTTTTGCATCTATAGTCAATACTGTGCATGTGTATATATAACATCTATATAGTAAAGTGTGTTTTGCATCTATAGTCAATACTGTGCATGTGTATATATAACATCTATATAGTAAAGTGTGTTTTGCATCTATAGTCAATACTGTGCATGTGTATATATAACAACTATATAGTATAGTGTGTTTTGCATCTATAGTCAATACTGTGCATGTGTATATATATAACATCTATATAGTAAAGTGTGTTTTGCATCTATAGTCAATACTGTGCATGTGTATATATAACATCTATATAGTAAAGTGTGTTTTGCATCTATAATCAATACTGTGCATGTGTATATATAACATCTATATAGTAAAGTGTGTTTTGCATCTATAATCAATACTGTGCATGTGTGTATATATATAACATCTATATAGTAAAGTGTGTTTTGCATCTATAGTCAATACTGTGCATGTGTATATATATAACATCTATATAGTAAAGTGTGTTTTGCATCTATAGTCAATACTGTGCATGTGTGTATATATAACAACTATATAGTATAGTGTGTTTTGCATCTATAGTCAATACTGTGCATGTGTGTATATATAACATCTATATAGTAAAGTATGTTTTGCATCTATAGTCAATACTGTGCATGTGTATATATAACAACTATATAGTAAAGTGTGTTTTGCATCTATAGTCAATACTGTGCATGTGTGTATATATAACATCTATATAGTAAAGTGTGTTTTGCATCTATAGTCAATACTGTGCATGTGTGTATATATAACATCTATATAGTAAAGTGTGTTTTGCATCTATAGTCAATACTGTGCATGTGTATATATATAACATCTATATAGTAAAGTGTGTTTTGCATCTATAGTCAATACTGTGCATGTGTGTATATATAACATCTATATAGTAAAGTGTGTTTTGCATCTATAGTCAATACTGTGCATGTGTGTATATATAACATCTATATAGTAAAGTGTGTTTTGCATCTATAGTCAATACTGTGCATGTGTATATATATAACATCTATATAGTAAAGTGTGTTTTGCATCTATAGTCAATACTGTGCATGTGTGTATATATAACATCTATATAGTAAAGTGTGTTTTGCATCTATAGTCAATACTGTGCATGTGTATATATATAACATCTATATAGTAAAGTGTGTTTTGCATCTATAGTCAATACTGTGCATGTGTGTATATATAACATCTATATAGTAAAGTGTGTTTTGCATCTATAGTCAATACTGTGCATGTGTATATATATAACTTCTATATAGTATAGTGTGTTTTGCATCTATAGTCAATACTGTGCATGTGTGTATATATAACATCTATATAGTAAAGTGTGTTTTGCATCTATAGTCAATACTGTGCATGTGTGTATATATAACATATATATAGTAAAGTGTGTTTTGCATCTATAGTCAATACTGTGCATGTGTGTATATATAACATCTATATAGTAAAGTGTGTTTTGCATCTATAGTCAATACTGTGCATGTGTATATATATAACATCTATATAGTAAAGTGTGTTTTGCATCTATAGTCAATACTGTACATGTGTATATATATAACATCTATATAGTAAAGTGTGTTTTGCATCTATAGTCAATACTGTTCATGTGTATATATATAACAACTATATAGTAAAGTGTGTTTTGCATCTATAGTCAATACTGTACATGTGTATATATATAACATCTATATAGTAAAGTGTGTTTTGCATCTATAGTCAATACTGTTCATGTGTATATATATAACAACTATATAGTATAGTGTGTTTTGCATCTATAATCAATACTGTGCATGTATATATATAACATCTATATAGTAAAGTGTGTTTTGCATCTATAATCAATACTGTGCATGTATATATATAACAACTATATAGTAAAGTGTGTTTTGCATCTATAGTCAATACTGTGCATGTGTATATATATAACAACTATATAGTAAAGTGTGTTTTGCATCTATAGTCAATACTGTGCATGTGTATATATATAACAACTATATAGTATAGTGTGTTTTGCATCTATAGTCAATACTGTGCATGTGTATATATATAACAACTATATAGTAAAGTGTGTTTTGCATCTATAGTCAATACTGTGCATGTGTATATATATAACAACTATATAGTAAAGTGTGTTTTGCATCTATAGTCAATACTGTGCATGTGTATATATATAACAACTATATAGTAAAGTGTGTTTTGCATCTATAGTCAATACTGTACATGTGTATATATATAACAACTATATAGTAAAGTGTGTTTTGCATCTATAGTCAATACTGTGCATGTGTATATATATAACAACTATATAGTAAAGTGTGTTTTGCATCTATAGTCAATACTGTGCATGTGTATATATATAACATCTATATAGTAAAGTGTGTTTTGCATCTATAGTCAATACTGTGCATGTGTATATATAACATCTATATAGTATAGTGTGTTTTGCATCTATAGTCAATACTGTACATGTGTATATATATATAACATCTATATAGTATAGTGTGTTTTGCATCTATAGTCAATACTGTACATGTGTATATATATAACATCTATATAGTATAGTGTGTTTTGCATCTATAGTCAATACTGTGCATGTGTATATATATAACAACTATATAGTAAAGTGTGTTTTGCATCTATAGTCAATACTGTGCATGTGTATATATATAACAACTATATAGTATAGTGTGTTTTGCATCTATAGTCAATACTGTGCATGTGGATATATATAACATCTATATAGTAAAGTGTGTTTTGCATCTATAGTCAATACTGTGCATGTGTATATATATAAAAACTATATAGTAAAGTGTGTTTTGCATCTATAGTCAATACTGTGCATGTGTATATATATAACAACTATATAGTAAAGTGTGTGATTTACTTTTGCTGTGGGTCCAGGTTTAATAACTGTAACACAGCTTGGGCAGCTTCCTGTTTCGCAGCCTTTTTGGTTGACCCTTGACCTTTCCAAACCCAAATAAAACATATGGTTATATTAGCACACAGGTGATGATTGTTATGTAAACATCAGTGCTGGTGATCACCTGTGCAGCTCTTCTCTTGTATACTGACATGGAACGTGAAGCTGGGCTGATGCGCGTCCCCGTCAGATCTGCTCAGTGTGTACACGGGCGCGCTCCCGACTCTGATGCCGTGCTCGTGCAGGATCTGAACGGGACTCTTAGCAACACAACTGAAACACAACAACAACAACAACACACAAACCAGCTGTTAGTGTTACACGCACATACTGTGAGATAGTACACACTGAGTGTGAATGAGTGTGTAAAGGTGAAAGAATGCTTGTGTGTTACATGTTACTCACTCAGAGTCCGCCATCTTGTTCTGTAGTGCGCATGCGCGGACGGGTTGTTGTTTGACTGACAGAGGTGATGGCCAATGGCATTGCGTGATTCTGCTCGTAAGCTCCGCCTTTCTTGACGCTGATGTCATGCGGCCTTGCAGAACCGGAAATGGTTTTCATGTCAGAATCAAACAGAGAAAAATGTTTATTGTGTAATAATAATAATAATAAGTGACATAATTATGAATATTCAGTAAATGTTATGGAATTATAATTAAACAGTTTGGAGGACTTTGGGCTCCAGGAAGGATTTTACACTTTTGTATTTTGAAACTTTTGTGTCAAAATAATTTTGCAAGAACTTTTTTTACAAATAAACTTTTTTGCATCAAAACAACACACATACTTTAAACCAGACATACCAATAAATAATATAATTAAAATATAATAATAAAAATTAAAGAGCATGAGACATAAAAAAGAAAAAATACAAAATAATGAAGAAATAAATATACAAAGTTAAGAACTAAATCATGGAGAAATCATGATAATATTTTAAAGACTTCATATCATAATTTTCAGATCAAATGTAACTTCTTAGCGCATATAATCGTGTCTTCTCACTTTTTATTAAAAATACATTAATCCAATGTAAATAAGAATGAAAATCTATCGTTAACGCTATTAAACGCGGCTTTGAATGACTAATTTTACTTTTGTGAATATGATATTTACCAATCTCAATCATGAGATTAACCATAAAGTTTTTAGATTTGAAATATATTAAAAACAACTTTAGGCTCCATGTGGTTATTTATATATATTATCTGGCAAATACAATATTCCAGAAGATCATTCTGTAAAACTAAACAGATGGTTGTATGGTTGAAACCATACAACACAACATCAACTCCTGAACCACAACGACAAGCTAGAAAACAAATTAAAAATTCTGGAAACACAAAGACAATAAAGTCAAACCGGAAAAGATAGGGGTGTTGTGTGGCCGGAGTGATCGCAGCTTATTGGACGGAACTCCTGTCAATCTAAATAACCAGAACCTACATTTACTACTACGAAATAGGACGATTCTACCCGATATAGATTTAATCTTTGATTAATGTGCAATGGCCACAATTTGTTCCATTAATATAAAACTTGAGGATTTGTGTCTGCTGTGCCTTAAGGTTTGGTGTGTTTTTTTTAGATTTGATATTGCGTTTTGTGATTTGTAATTTTGATTTTGGATCTGTTATTTGGTTTTGTTTTTGGTTATTTATTTTCCGATTTGTGGTTTGGCACTTCTCGGACACCGTATAAAAGTAAATAAATGCAGTAAAAATGATTTAACAAAAGTATACCAGCATTCAACACTAAGACTATTTTCATTCTAAAAAGTACTAAGCATTCAATACTTGAATAACAGAAATGTTAAAAGTCTGAAAGTGATATTTAGTGATGGAAACTGCCATTTAGATGAGTAATTATACACCAATTAATCATGTGATTCACATTTCAGACTGTGACAAGACAGCACTGCCTTTTAATGGAGAATATCATCAAATAAGGAATAAATAAGTAAATGCATTAAGCAATACATTCTAATAAAATTTTTCTCATTTAATTTAGCCCGGGATCAAAATGTAAAGCATTTTCAACGTTGTTCCCAAAGGTCTTAAAACAAACCTAACCCGTAACCAAAAAAATCCAAGGGCTGGAGGACTTTTAAGTGAAATCAAATTTGTTTCCTAACACAACAATGCAAATCATTATTGTCATGGGGAAGTGTTCTCCTATGTTCTCTTTGAGACTTTTTCCCGAAGGTCTCAATTTCCCATGATGCTTCACACTCCCTCACCTGTCTCTTATTTGCCATCATGCCACCTTACATCCATTATTTCATCCTCTGGACTCTATATAATCCCACTGTTCTTTTTTATTCCTTGTCTAGTCTTTAAAAAGTGTGTGTATTTGTGTTAAAGGGCTGTTTATAAGTTTTCTGGCTATGGTCATAACCTTATCATTGTTCAATGTTACCCATAGTTGTCTTTTAGTTGGCATTCGTTGTCACAATGGGTGATAATGTACACTTAGCCTACATCCTAATGTTCATACAGTCAAACAGGGTCAGTAATTATCAAATGTGACCTGGATGTCTCCCTCATTCATTAAAATCCTCCGCTCAGTTTTGTGTGTGTCTGATAAAAATAATTGTGCAAGGAAGATGTGCCTCCAAGACATTGCACATCAGCAATCCAACAGCCTTTAAACAATAAGGAACTTCAACAATAGAGAAACGCTTTGGTTTATGCGGGGTAAAATATACATTTGATGTGATTAGAATGAATAATGCCTACATAACTATCGTTTTAAAAAGTTACAGAGTATGAAACCAGTGACCTTGGGAACACAAGTCCATCAATCAAACCACCAGGCCATGGACTGCCCAACACAAAGTACAGCCTTAATGATAAATGTGGCATATCTTTAAGACACTTTCTAACAATTTATACTTGTGTCGCCGTCATTGCTTGTTTTGTAAAGTAGTGAAATAATTCTGGATCTTTTTGCAGTATGGTTAGAGTCCTCCTGTTCAAAAATTTGTGCAGGCTCGATAATAAATGATTGGCTAGATGGTGCTTGGAGAAACTGTTTTAAACACACAACATTAAAATTATGACGATTAAAGTGGAAAAAATTCAAGTTTTTCAAGCCAATATCCTTTAAAGTAACAAATTTACCACAAACTTAAATTCTGGAAAGTCTTTCAAAAAGTGTTGCCAATCAATAAAAAATAACTAGGATACATCCATTTAAATGGGAACTTTCCATCCAAAAGGGCTTCCTTGCTCTATCCGAAGTTCTTTGCATGTCCAACATGTTGGTCACCTCATGACGTAACAAAGAACATATCTGCGTTGACTGCGTTATTTATTTCAAATTATTGCAAACTAAATCTTTATTTTTGTGTAATATTATGTTAGCTGAATGAGGATTTAGCAGGAAGAAGTTGTTTTCTTGATCCGGTCTGTTCAGCATTGTTTGTATATAGAATTCCAAGATTCTATTAACGTAGAAGAAGAGCAACTTGTATGTGACAACTATTACTGTAAATATGATTCAGGAAAACAGAGATTTGCATCCTACGTATGTCAGCGCTTAATCAAGAAATGTGGTGAGTGACTTTAATAACAGATGCATGAATTAAAATCAGTCATCAAACGTGAAAAAAGTTAAAAGACTTTAAACATTATCACCATGTTTCTGTTTGGTCCTCAGCTGTATCTACTGCTGCATCTGTTTTATACTTTTGGGTTGGATAAAAAATTTTTTCAAACTGTGCATCGGTCATTGAGCATGCATTTGGCATGCTCTTCATAAGCTTCCAGGAATTGTAAGGGTTTTGGTCATCTTTGCCTTCTTGTGATGTTTGCACCTTGTATGGTAGCAGTTCTTGGCTGTTCATCCATACTAGCACCTACCGGCTGGTCTTGAAGAGAAGACGTTGTAGGCCTGCTGGTGGAAGAGGTCTTTTCCAAACCCAGAGGTGTGGAGTGAATAGTGCCATGTGGTGCAGTACAGATCCCCGATGACCCAAATAACTCATCCATTAGCTGGTGTGGGTGGATGTAAAAAGAAAATGACCAATGTTTCATTCTTGTAACACATGACAATGTTATTGCAGAAACAAAGTAAAGCAGTCTTCAACTTACTGTATAGTACTCCCAGGTGATCTTCCCTTCCTCAGTTGCACGGCGCCTGTCTTTCAATCTCTTATAAGTAGTTAACATGTTTGCTAGTTTTTTTCACATTTTCTCACTTGACAAGTTGCAGCCCTTTAGTGAGAATAAGTTTTGTATTTTTTATAGAATGCCATTTTGTTCCAAAAATAAAGGTGCTGATGAGTTTTTGTAAGGTCCAGTAGAAATAGTGTCATTGTATGTGCTATTTCTGTAAAATGAAGGGGATAAGGAGAGAAATAGATCAACAAAGAAAATTATGTAATTTAACAACAGTATTGCCATTTATCTTCCTTACAGTATTTGATGGAATACCTTGAGATTCATGCCTGTCTGACTGGATGGGATGAAGGGGATGAAGGTTGAATGGATGCTGAAGGGTTTCCACACACTGCACCAAGTTGCAGAGTGGAAGGTGGTGGGTCCTTGACAGTGGAGGCAAGTAGTACAGGGGGCCTAGTGGTGGTAATGGGGCACTGGCTGGTGGATGGTGGTTTCACAAAACTGAGGTTTAGGGGTGACGGCGACCTAGTGGAGGTAGTGGGACATGGCATCTCTTGCCTTTTATTTTTCCTTTGGCATGTTGTTCTACAAACAGTAAAAAAAAAAACTTAATATCTGAGGACAGACCAAACATAAGTCATTATTGCATTTGACAAAAATAACAATAGGTGAAAAAGAACCATAACCTGGTAGTTACACAAGGCAAGATAAAACCTTAAAGGGAAAAAGGTTAAATGTTGTTGTATATAAAGAGTGACTATGTAAGGAAAGTGGTTTTAGTGAGTTAGGTGTAGACAGAATGAGGAGTTTTTATAGGTTTTTAAAGATTGAGACTGAAGTTGTCACGACAAGGATGAAATGGAAACAATTGCAAGTAAAGCCGATTTATTGAACAGTTAGGATGAATAGAGAACACAATAACCAGGATGAATTTCTCGGATGGACGGTGACGAGGGACAATATAGCCAGAGTTATGAAAGACGAAGAATGGTGATGAATCCAGTGAAGTAATACTGTTATGAAACACAAGGATGATGGAAACAAAGATGCAAGTAACCAGTTTATTGACAGACGGGATAAATGGCAGAAATTAACAGAAAGGATGAATGAAGTCTCTTGGATGGGTAGGTGGTGCAGGGACTATGATGCTCAGCGTGGTGATGTATGGTGAAGAGAGATCCAACATAGAACATCCAAAGACACGATAATCAAGACAAGACAAACCAGGGTTTCCAAGGACGAACACACGACGAAACAATCCACTGACATCAAACAACGATCTGACAAACAGGAGAGATTGCAGTGAGTTTAAGTAGCCAAGAGAAGATGAGCAGCAGCTGGAGAGGGTAATGAGAACAGGTGACGGGGATACAAAATAATACATGGAACACGGGATGGATTCTCCTGTACACTGGAGGAAGTTTGAGGCGGACTGCCAACAGAGAAATGATTTTGGTGACAGAGAAAGGGCCAATGAATTTCGGAACAAGCTTATTAGACACTGATTGGAGAGGAATGTTCTTGGTAGAAAGCCACACTTTGGAACTAACGACGTATACAGGAGACCTAGACCGGTGGCAATCGGCCCTGGCCTTGGTGCGCGCTCCCACCTGGACTAGAGTCTCGCGGGCTCTAGTCCAGGTGCGATGACACCTCTGGACAAAGGCGTCTGACCACCTTAATGTAGATCTGGAGCAGGTAAAGGCGGTCAGAGGAGAGGCTAGTTGGCTGAAGTTGCGAATAAAATGGGGGTAGAAATTGGCAAACCCCAGAAACCTCTGTAGGGCCTTAAGGGAATCTGGACTTGGCCAATCCACCACAGCCTTAACCATTTTAGGATCCATACGCATCCCCTCAGCCAACACAATGTACCCTAGGAAAGGAACACACTGTGCATGAAAATCGCATTTCTCTGCCTTGACAAAAGCCCATTCCCTAGAAGCCTCTGAAGCACTCGTCGAACGTGCTGCACATTTTCCTGGAGAGACGAGGAAAAGGTCAAAATGTCGTCCAGGTAGACATATATGAATCTATCGGCCATATCTCGCAGCACGCCGTTGATGAGTGCCTGGAAAACCCCTGGGGAGTTGGACAAACCAAAAGGCATGACCAAATATGATAAGCATTTTTTAAGTCCAATTTTTTTGAAGACCGATGCTCCCTGCAACTTCTTGAAGGCTGAAGATATTAAAGGCAAATTATAAGTATTCTTTACTGTAATTTCATTCAGTCCTAGGTAGTCAATACACGGTCACAGAGAACCGACCTTCTTCCCCACAAAAAAGAACCCCGCTGGAGAAGAAGAGGGTCGAATGAACCCTGCTGCTAGAGAATCAGAAACGTATTTCTCCATAGCTCTCTCTCTAGAACTGTGTAAATATAATAAATCCACTGCCTTCTCATGAAACACAGACACAGACGTACAAGCAGACACGCTACACTTCTTGCTCCACTCTGATTTAGTTTTTAAGTTTCCAGTCAATCCGGGGGTTGTGTTTGGTGAGCCAAGGGTGTCCTAAAACAATGGGTGCAAGGGGAATCCAAAATGTAGAAGGAGATGTTCTCAGTATGATTGCCGGATATAGTGAGTGAAATGGGTTTGGTGGTGAAGGATATGGTGGGCAAGGTTGGGCCATTGAGGGCGTGGACAGCAATGGGGTGAGTAAGGGAGAGGAGGGGTAAAAAAATCTCTGCAGAAGTTCGGCTCACCACTGTAGAGCTCCGGGGTTGGTAATCGGGGCTCTGACTGGGAGACACAACTGGGTTGTAAGAGTGGGGCTGGCAGTGAGATTTGCCCAGCGGGAGCTTGAATTGATGGACCTTTTGGGTAAGCTCTGACAACTGCGCCATAAGAGCACAGATAGCCTGTTCCAACTCGTTCATGCTCTTCTCCTGGGCATCCGGATTGTTTACATTATGCAGAACGTGCACACTATGTTTAGTGTTTAATGTCTAGTGCTTAATATTATGTATACATTGTGTTGAATTTTTCCACCGTGTTTGTCCAATAGTACACTTTGTGTACTGATTATATGTATGTGCATATTGCACACTGTCTTATGTGGAAGTCTGTACTATATGTTACATGTTACCTGTACTGCGTTGTTTTTGGAGCAAGCTCCCAAGAATTTCACTCACCAGGGCACATGTGCCGTGGTGATGTGACAATAAAAGTGAATTGAATTGAGAGATATAAGTCCGGATGATCTTCCCACGTAGAGGGAAGAGAACCTGCTGCTTCCACGAGGTGTTAGATGATTCTGTCATGAGAAGGATGAAATGGAAACAATTGCAAGTAAAGCTGGTTTATTGAGCAGTTAGGATGAATAGAGAACACAATGACCATGAAGAATGAACAGGATGAATAAACAGGATGAGTTTCTCAGATGGCCGGTGGCGCAGTGACAAGATGGCCAGAGCGATGAACGACGAAAAATTGTGATGAGTCCAGTGATGTATAATCCGGAAGTAATCCAGACACTAACCGACTGACAAGACAACGACCAGGAAGACATCGAAAAATCATCTGAGAAACGGAAGAGAATTTAGTGAGAATATATATGTGAGATAATGGGCATCAGCTGGTGATTGTGATGAGATCAGGAGGGAGAAATAGACAAACGAGGACCAGGCAAGAAAAACAGGTGACAACTTGGACTAAACAAGGGGGCGTGGAAACAGATAACAAGGAGCAGGGCTGGACTGGGACAAAAAATCAGCCCTGGACTTCATCCAGACCGTCCCAGTATGCATGTAAACATAAATACATTAATCTGCATGTAAAATTACCGACTAGAATTTATTTACTATCAAAACCAAGAAAAACCTATTAAAATAATAAACAAAGAAAATGCAAATGATTTTTTATCAGGCTTTATTGTAAATATCTAAAGGTCTGCTTATTATTCCAATAGAAATATTAATGCTTGGGGTATACAATTTCTGCAGTAACTATATTTCATGAGGTGCAACATCACTGCCAGGGCCTACATTAGAATCTTAGTGAACAGTTCACTTTTCTCTGCAACTTTGTCAATGATCACATCAGAGTCAAGAGAGAAAAGGATGTCCCTCTCTGTTGCCATCAACATAAAAGTGAGAGCTGTATCTTTAAACAAAAAGTAACAGATGATCGGTTTACTTGAACTGAGGCGCTAAAGCGATGCCAAAAAGGTATTGTCTGAATTTCGTAATAAAATGGACAGAACCTGAGAGCCGAGAATTTCAAATGTCATTTATATAGATCAGTGAGGCCTATTACAGCTGAAATATCATAACTGTTTGAAACAAAACAATGCAGTAGCCTACGTGTATCATTAACTGTCTGTCTCACCTCAGCAGTCAGGCCCGCCCTGCGGACATCTTCACTGAAGTCTTTTGCCGGCCTTCCAGCAAATAATTAATTTATCTTGACACATTTGTTGGCGTCTGCCTAAAGTGCTTGTCGTTTTCTCTCTCTCAACTTTACGCTTAGAGATTTTATTCTTTAACATATTTAATTTCGTTGCACATCATCACATCGCTGCAGGTGTAAAGCGGGCGCTTTTCAAGGCTAGAACTTGAGCCTGATCGGCCAATACTCAGTGAACAGGACACGTGTGCTCATCAATGTACAACAATGTACTTACGAATATATTTATGATTACTAATGATTTAAAAACAATACATAACGCACCGGCCCAACTAGACCGCGGCCCACCGGGAATCTCCACAAGACATTGGTCGTTAGAGGAGCGCAGAGATCTGGAGAGGTATACCCGTGAATCCGCGAGTGAAGGTAGCTGGGTGCTGAACCTGTAGTATAATAGAAGCTTGTTTCACTCGTTTTGGCCCTGTTGGCCTTCCATAGGGCTGAAAACCTAGTTTAATGTTAACATATAAGTGAATAAAAATAAAAAAACAACCCTACACTTGTTCCATGAAAATATGTACACACCAAGTTATTTATTGGCAATAACCATATGATAAAATACTAATGAAGTTATCCTTCAATGCTCTCATAAATTCATACATTAATAACCTTCACTTCCAGTACATGTTATTCATATATTTAGTAACTTGTTAGAATATCAGCTCATGTTAAGCATGCACCAAAATACTAATGAATAATTTTAACCAATAAATTAAGCATTTTAACAAGTTAAAAGAACTGAAAATACTTGTAATACCAAAATATGACCATTCTGTAATTCTTATTATTTCAGTCCTATAGTCTGTTGCTATGCCCGATTTACATCATAAACACTAAATTAAATTTTACATAATCAGAATGAGCATTAAACAAGCTAAAAATTATAAGTTGTTCTGGTTAAAAAAAAAGTTTAACTGGTACAATTTGAAACTCTTGACATATAAAATATCTTGTCTGTTGTCTTTCAGTTTAAATAGATTAAACGTATAGATTAATGTAAACTGCATTAAACAGTTGGAATACAGTGAACACGAGTGGATCAATATTCCACAATGGACAACCTTATCATCTCTATGTGAAGGAGATGTGTGGACTACATACAACAACGCTTAAGATCTTCAGGTTCATCTCATCAAAAATGGGTGCAAAAACAAACGTGTTGCATTCATATTTTTTGTTAAGTGTATAATGTAATGATAAACTATGATGCTGCTTATATTTTTCCAATTGTATTGACGTTTAGAGTAACAATGAGCTCAGTGTTGTGCACTAACCCCATCTGTTGTGCGATTCTCCTGCCAGTGCGGTTAAACAGGCTTAGCGATATACAAAAGAAGATATTTTGAAGAAAGTCGGTAATCGTACACCAGGTGCTCCCATTTAATTTCTTTTGTTTAGACACACAACTAGTGTTAGTGAACGGGTGAGCGTTACAAGTATTGTTCAACATATCTTCTTTTGTGTTGTACAGAAGAAGGTCATACAGTTTTGAAATGACAAGAGAGTAAATACATGATTAAAACAATTTTATTTTTACTAGTTAATTTTTTTATGATAAAAAAAGTAAAGAATCATTAATCCTACAGCATATATTCGAGCAAATTATGTTTTTCCTAATTTTTATAGCAACCATTTGGAAAGGACTCTTACTTTTAATTACATTACATCACAATGATTAATTGTAATCCCTGTAATAACAAAATATAACCACGTCCACGTTATTTCTAAAAACAAAGCACTGTTTATTAAACATCCAGTAACAAACGAACAGCCCATATCAAGAAGAACAATATACACACTGGCTTCTATACAATCCTATGGAAGAGATATATGAATATGCATGAAGTAGAGATGGAGAGAGCAGATCTGGATTTATATTCTTCAGAGATCTCCTGAGACAGAGGCAACATCTGAGCCTCATTGGTTTTGAAGGACACATAAGAGTTTACGTGAGACCTTTTTATTTATTTGCTGTTATACTGTTGGTTTAAGATGTGCTCATATGAATCTGAACTGGATCATATCATGATAATACAGTGGTTATGTGATACAGGGTAGAAGCATTATAAAGCTACTGCTGACAAGGTTAAACAATTTATGTCCTAGAATATTCACTGATTTGGTCACACTGTCATTTGGAGTTTATGAATGTGACACAATGATACAGAGGACTGCTGTCAAATGTTCAGCTTGACATTTACCACATCGGACTGCACATATACTGTACAACATACAGAACTACTGTCAAACAGCCAATTGTAAACGTCTGATTTAATGCACATAAAATGCCTGGACATTCCTTAAATATATACATTCGTAAACAAATAAAAAGGGAATTTAAGGCTTTGGGGTTTCTTCCTGCGACATCGTGTGGGATTTGGTTTTTAAAATAAGTGCACAATAAAATAATAGTTTACTTACAAACATTAATGTTATAGTTCATATTTTCTAGACATTCCAAATTCTATTGATGACACCTTAACGTTGATATATTATAATGGGGATGTTGAGTTATTTCCACATGCAGGTATATTTGTACATGAATTCTTACCTGTAATATTCTACACTTTGCGGTTTCTTTAACACAATTTTCTTAAATAGATTTGCTGCATGAAAAGATTCGACCTTGAAGTGATTATTCAATCCAACTGAATATTCTGTCATCATTTACCTGTATGACACAAAAGAAGATGTTTTTGAAACGATCTTGCAGTGGGTTTGTGTCCATAGAACAGAAGGAAAAATGATTTTTGGTTCCCAACATTCTTCGAAATATCTTTGGGGGTTTGCAGAACATCAGTCAGTCATACAGGTGCAAAGCGTGATAGAATCTTTTAATATCAGGTGAACCATTTTTCTTGTTACTGACCCCAGTTTGTTCATTAGTTAACTGAAAATTCTGTCAACGTTTTCTATAACTTATTTGAAGAAAATATGTCTTTTTAGTAATCTATAGGTCAGATAGTGACAGATTTGATATTTTTAGGTGAACCATTACTTTAGTGACTGACAAAACTCTCCGGTTGTATCACAAAACATTCTCCTAAACATTACCTATATTCAGTGATGCCACTACTTCTAGCTATGCAGTTCTCACAATTCCAGTGTACTTGTAGTTTATCAATCTATGAATCACAACAGTCTCATATTCCTCCTAGAAATCCATATTATTTACTTCACAACACACTATATAAGTGCCCAATGACATGATGTATAGTTTGTCTTGAAGCACTGGATGTAATGTGCTATGATGTCCCACGTTCTTTCTCATAATGTATGGCCCACAGTGCTGCTCACAAGTCCTTTAACGTTCGTCACGGGTCTGACATCGTGGAGCTGTTTGCGTCTGTCTATAAACGCAGCGAGTCTGACGGTGTCCAGTGGTGTTTTGGAGTAATCCCCGCTGTGAGCGCTGACCCAGGGGTGCTGCAGACACGTAGCCGAGCTCGGCCTTTTCCTGGGGTCCTGGTTCAGCGTGGACACGATGAAGTCTTTGGCGGCCTGGCTCACTCCACAGAAGTATTCCTCTGGAAAGCAGAAGTCCAGCCTGCAGATGTTAACGCAGGTCTCCTCCAGACTCTCATCCAGAAACGGGGACACGCCGCTGAGCATGACGTAGGCCAGCACCCCTACGCTCCAAACGTCCGTGGACAGGGAGACCGGGGTACCCTGGATAAGCTCTGGGGCGGCAAACTCGGGGTTCCCCAGGAAGAGATGTACGTAGCGGTGGCTTGAGATCTGTATGGCATCGCCCAGGTCTGTGAGCTTCACACAGGGCACGGGCACATGGAGGTCCACCAAAAGGTTTTCAGGCTAAAGGAGAGGAAATCGTTCAAACCATCCGAGTTCAGCACAACAATACTCGGCATAGTGCTATGTGGTTGCGTCTATAAGTTGCCCATGTCACCCCCAAAAGTACTAAGTTCTGGTTTGATAGTATTGATAATTTAATTATTAAATAATTTGAAGTACTATTTAAAATGTAAGTGTTTCACCTTGAGGTCCAGGTGAGCGACTCTGCAGGTGTGCAGGTGCTGTAGAGCTTCCAGTGTATCTTTAATGAAGAACGCAACCTTCTCCTCCATCAGCTCATCATGAGCCACCAGATAATCCAGTAGTCGGCCGTCCTCAACACTAAACAAATACAACTTTAATCATTCAAGTAGCTCCAAGTCGGATTGATGCTGAACATCTAAAAATGGTTGCAAACATGTACTTGGTTGTAAACAGGCAGAATTACAAATTAAGTCTCAATTTTTCATGTCTCACAACCAGTATCTATTTAAACCTTTATATTATTCATTTTGATTAGTAGAACATTGCACAAATTGTTAACTGTGGACTTTCTTCTCAAAACACGAAGAACATTTTTTGGAGAAGGGTGGTGACTTGGTTTCCAACCAATGGGGACCAGGAATTTAAATGTGAAGGATGACACTATTTTTTAATTTTGGGTGAACAGTCACTTGAAATTGAACAGAAAATTTGTGTCTATAAAAGAAATGTGTCGGAAGTATTTTATTCATGGATTTTTAAAACCTGATTGGTCTGTCTGAATGTCACATTTGACTTGGGCTCTACGCATTAGAATCCAGATTGGTAATGAAAATGGATTAACTCACAGCTCAAGAACCAGCATATAGGCTGTGGGTGATTCATATGTGTCGATGAGCGCCACCAGCTGGGGATGTTGAACATGACGCAGCATGTCGGCCTCATGAGCCACCTGGTCCTTCTTCTGCATCTTCTTATTGACAAACTTCACAGCCACTTCCTTCTTACCCGTCTTACTCGAACACTTTCTCACCACCGAGAAGCGACCCCTACAAGAGTTCGAAGAAACATTCAAGAATCTCCCTGACAGGGTTAAGCTCTATGTCAGAAGGGAATTGTTTACCGTCCAATTTCACACAGTTCTGTGAATGTCGATTCAAAGTTTTCTTTCCAGTGGATTCCAGTGCCATCATAGGTTGAAGCTTGATGGAGGAAAAGAACGGTCTTCAAAGAGGTTTTGAACGACAGGTTTTAAGAGATTTATATTTGATTACTTGTATTCACCTGTGCTGGGTAATGATACCATGTTTGAGGGTTCGCTGGGTGGACTGGTGCCCCAGGGGTTACTGGCACTGACCCTGAACTGGTAATGACCACCAGGAATCAGATTCTCGATCTTCACACACACATCTGTGATGGAGACCATCGACTGCTGCCACACCAGAGAATCTGCGCACACACAAAAACACAAGACTTTTGTTTGTCGACATGATGCTTTAACCTTTCATTATGAATAGCAATAAAAGCATGTCTCACAACAGAAATCTCAAGAAGGTTTTACCTTCCTGTCTGTATTCTACGGTGTAGCTGGAGATGGAGGAGTTTCCAGAGGTGGCTGGAGGAAGCCAGTGGACAATCACAGAAGTGCTGCTGGACTCCTGAGCCACGGGCCGGGCAGGGGCTGCTGGGATACCTGCAGCACAAAACATGGAAATTAAAGCACGTGTGAAGATCAGATAAAGATGTCATCATTATCTCATCGTTTCCATTGACCTTGAACTTTAATAGATGCTGAAGATGAGGATGTGCCGAGCTCATTTACAGCGACACAGGTGTAGATGCCAGTGTCCTGTGGCACGAGATTGCAGATCTTTAAAACAATTTCACCTGATTCCCTAGAGAGAGAGAGAGAGAGAGAGAGAGAGAGAGAGAGAGAGAGAGAGAGAGAGAGGGAGAGGGAGAGAGAGAGAGAGAGGGAGAGGGAGAGGGAGAGAGAGAGAGAGAGAGACGGAGAGCGAGAGCGGGAGAGAGAGAGAGAGAGAGAGAGAGAGAGAGAGAGAGAGAGAGAGAGACGGAGAGCGAGAGCGGGAGAGAGAGAGAGAGAGAGAGAGAGAGAGGGAGAGCGAGTAAAGAGAGAGAGAGAGAGAGAGAGAGCGGGGGGGAGAGAGAGAGAGAGAGAGGGAGAGCGAGTAAAGAGAGAGAGAGAGAGAGAGAGCGGGGGGGAGAGAGAGAGAGAGAGAGAGAGAGAGAGAGAGTGAGAGAGAGAGAGAGAGAGAGAGAGAGAGAGAGAGAGTAAAGAGAGACAGAGTAAAGAGAGAGGGAGGGGGAGAGAAAGACATAGTGGAGACAGAGAGAGAGAGTCAATATGTTTTTTCATCCAGTGTTAAATAAAGAGAAAGATATATACATTCCTTGATTTTTAGAATTACTTTTGCTAAATAGAATTGCAAAATTTCACTAAATATAACTACAATATATAATCAAGGTAAAATATTCACTTTCACTGCAACCATATACATTCAAATATTTCTCATTTGGCTCAAATAGGAATCTATGAAATGTTATTTTGATTAAATGTTGTTGATAAAATATTGAGATCCTCACATTCAGAAACTTTTAGAAATGCGACTATTTCAACGCTTTATTTTAAGTTTTAATTTTTTAAGGATATCGATCAAGATAAATTAATAATTAAGATACATTTAAAAATAATGATGGCAGGACCACATGTCATAGAGTTAAGAGGAGCAATTCCGACACTTTTCATTCCAGGACAAGTAAAATGTTTAGAGAAGGTAATATTTTTGATAAATAAATAAA
Source organism: Triplophysa yarkandensis (assembly GCA_033220385.1). Taxonomy (NCBI): domain Eukaryota; kingdom Metazoa; phylum Chordata; class Actinopteri; order Cypriniformes; family Nemacheilidae; genus Triplophysa; species Triplophysa yarkandensis. Next base: position 10,634,733 of record CM065658.1, on the reverse strand, counting down.
ACAGTTTGATATTGCAGCTTAAATGTGATCTATCTAATTATAACATTTCAAGGATTATGTCTTTATCAAACAATTTTATGGGTGATTTTCCACAACCCATCTCACATTGATGACCAACTGTATGAAAACCCCTGATCCAGACAATTCATCTAGGTAAAAAACACAGCTTCTTTATCCCTGTGAATCTGTCCTGTACCTGATATTGATGGTGAATCTGTTGTTGTTGACCAGAAGGCTTTGATCAGGACCTTTCAGGGTGATCGTGGGTTTGGGTCGAGCACAAACTTTACAGCACAGAACCACGGTTTCTCCCAGAGCACACGTCACGTCAGCGAGAGGAGTCAGAAACTCTGGAGCCACTTTATAACAGACGAGACATCACACACACCTCACTAACATTCCCTTTACACACATCAGAGTTACAGACACATCTCATCTCATTATATACTACATTCAGTTTGCCACGTCAACTTTGGTTCACACTTACCCTCTTGGATGAAATTTGGGTTCAACAACTGTAACAAAAAACAGAAGCATTATTGTCCCATCTTTAAACATTCATCACAATGTGAAAGAAAGGACAACATTGGCACGAGCCAGCAGAGGGCAATACCACATGAGATAAGTACTGTACTGTTTCTATTCCTAAATATTGACATTTTCTCATGCATTACTGTATGATTTTATTTAAGAAAAGCATGCACTGTAGTTTGAAGTATACAAAACACGAGTCTTTCCCATCCCAAAGAGTTCAATTTTAATACTTTAAATCCGTCACAAGTACTCTACTATTTAGTTTTACCGATCACAAGAAACTACAGTGGCCCGGTGTCTCTACCTCCATGCTGGTTTTAGGGTCCAGTTCATCCTCACACTCGGACTCGTCTGAACTTCTGGCCTCCTGTGTTTCAGGGTGAAAGAGACACGTTAATCTATGCACATAAGTTTACAACAGGACTCAGATAGTAATCCAGGGTCGTTTTACAACAATGCAAAAATCCAGAATAAAATGAAGTAATCTTTTGCCCACGAAAATAAAAACGGTGACATAATTTACTCGCCCTCTTGTTGTTTATAAAAAAGCATGGCTTTCATTATCCTGCAGAACACAAAAAGTATTTTGAAGAAAGTTGGAAACTAGGCAGAGGTGATACCCTTTCACTTGCATTGGTTTTGTGTCCGGACAACACAAGTGAAAGGGTGCCAGTGCTGTTCGCTTTCCGATATTCTTCCAAATATCTTCTTTTGTATTCTGCAAAAGAAAGAAAGTCATAAAGATAACACGAGTATAAGTGAATAATGACAGACAATTACATTTTGCGTAAACATTCTCTTTTAAATGGACATTCTAATATATATAAAGTCAATATCAACATGAACTAAAAATAAACACTGAAACATAACAAAATAAAATAATAAATAAAAAACAACGATACCACCTCAATGCTTTATTGGCATGTACAGTCATGCTTTGTAAACTGCTATAAACAAAACAAAAAGAAAAAAAAGAAGCAAAATCTTGCGAAAGGTTTGCTGACTATTAGTGTCATGCGGGCATTGAACAAACCCATGTGGAGTGAGTCACACATGTTTATTTCCACACAGGTGAGGGGGTGCAGTACCCACGCACACACACACACACCCTCTTACTCACTTTCACAGCGACCTTGCTGCTGAGAATTTCCTTTGGCTTACGCAGTCCATTCTCAAGTTTAACATCACACTTGAGCGGTGCGCTTTCCTTCTCAGCACGCTTACGAGCTCGAAGCGTGTTCCACGAGAGAGACTTCCTGTTGTGTTAAAACATCAACATATGACTGTGCCATTCTAACAGCGAGGAGAAGCATAGGAAAGTTATTGAGGGGAAGGGATGTTCAGGGTTATTTCAGCAAGAAAAGAAAAAGATTTTCAACAGCATCAGCTGGTAAAGTCATTGCAGATGCCAATTGTGATCATGTTTCTTTTTAATGGGAAATCTTATGACCAGAAAGATTTAGAAAAGTAATCTTTTTTGTTCTTACACCACAGTGGACACTTGGTTTGTGTGAGAGCAGTTATGATTTATTTTCATTAAAACACAGTTAAAGGAATAGTGCCATCTTATATTAACCTTCATGTCATTCCAAACCTGTATATGACTCGTTTTATGTTCATTTAAAATATGTCATTTGGGTTCTGCGGATTTATTTTGTGTGTTCGAACTATTCCTTTAACAAAACACTGTGTCACACAAACCTTTACCGGTAAGGACGGGTGAGGTTAGTACAAACACAAAATAAGTGTTCTACACACTACAAGACCAAAATAAAAATGAACTTAAATAAAATAAGGCACATCATACACTGCATATCAGTCTTAAGGGCTTTGTAAATATATATGTATATATATATATATATAAAATAACTTAATACAAATAGTTTCAAGCTAAGAAATAAAACAGGATCCATTTGACTAAGTCATGCGCATGTCAACATTTTATTTTACATATTCAATATAATACATTTAAAATTATTAGTTACACTACAACATTGCAACTGTATTTCTATTGCACAAACCTGACGTTTGAATAATAAGGGTTCACTTAAATAGTGCAAAATGCTTTTTACAGGAATGTGCTAGAAACAGTAAACAAACCAACAATATTTACAGTAAACGCTGATCCTGTAAAAGAAACAAAACATAACAAAACAAAACAAAAAACGCTATACAAAAATACAATTACAACAAATACACAACCTATTGACAACAGTATGCTTTTCCACCAGAACACGCGGGCCGATGATTCACAACTTTCTTTACTTTCTCTTTCTTTCTTTGCTTCTTCATGAAACAACAGAAAAGAATCCACAACAACAAAAATCAAAGAAAGAATAAAAACAGGGTGTTAGGAAACTGAAATAAGTGTCCAGACGTGTCCGTTTCCACACTGATGTAAGATCAGTCCTTTTAAATCTTTTGAACATTTAACAAAAAGCTTGAGAATAAATCAAAACGTCCTGTGCAAAAGGCTCCAAAACATCCGGGTTAGTTCCAACAGAATGGGGTGGGGGGTGTTCAAAAATGGGTGTGCAGGCTTTAAACAATCCAATCAGAGCTCCAGTTAGTGTTGATTGACACTTACTTGATGTTCGAGTCTGCAGTAGTGTCTATGAAGGCTTTGGAAAGCGGGCTCAGGACGTGTCCCGGTACCCAACCCTCGGCGGCTGGTGATTGGCTGTTGGCGGGTCG